>JABXJD010000284.1:370000-372500 GCA_013375575.1 Percina caprodes | reverse complement strand
CATAGTCTGTCCCCAGAGGACGCTCTACAACGTCCCTGTTAGTGATGGCGTTGCATAGTCTGTCCACCAGAGGACGCTCTACAACGTCCCTGTTAGTGATGGTGTTGCATAGTCTGTCCACCAGAGGACGCTCTACAACGTCCCTGTTAGTGATGGCGTTGCATAGTCTGTCCACCAGAGGACGCTCTACAACGTCCCTGTTAGTGATGGCGTTGCATAGTCTGTCCACCAGAGGACGCTCTACAACGTCCCTGTTAGTGATGGCGTTGCATAGTCTGTCCACCAGAGGACGCTCTACAACGTCCCCGTTAGTGATGGCGTTGCATAGTCTGTCCACCAGAGGACGCTCTACAACGTCCCTGTTAGTGATGGCGTTGCATAGTCTGTCCACCAGAGGACGCTCTACAACGTCTCTGTTGACAACACTGATTATTTTTAAGTTTCATATCTTAAGTTTGTATTTTTCTACATTTTATTTATCAGAACTTTAATATATTTTGATGTTCTGTTGTGAAAATAAAACAAATTACTATCATATTATTTTAGTGAGAACTCATAAATAACTACAAATAACTAATGTTAGGGAAATCTGTACCATACATGTTCTGTGAAGTGTTTCTGGATTTTATTAAAAATCGGCCAATATATCAGCCTATCGGATTTTTAATTAACCAAATATATCGGTCTTGAGTCCTTTGCCGGTCTGGCTCTAACAGTGACCCAGCTCCAGTCCAGAAGGCAACACACAACCCTGGGAGCCCAACGGAGGCATGAGGTCAGAGGTCTGGTAGCTGCTCAGGCCGGCGTGGAGCCTGGCACTCTGCAACATGGCCCCGCATTCCTCTGCACACACGCCACCTCCCTGGACCGAGGCCGCGCACGTAGCCGCGCACGTAGCCACACCTCGCCGTGCCTGCACATGTTAATGCTTCACTGATGTGTGCGTTCTTGGAAATCTGCCCTCACTACGGGGGTGTGATGCAATGGATGTGACCAAAAAAACAGAAGAATATACATAACAGCACTTTATGAGTCCATGGCCGTCCTGCCAGCAGCAGTTTCCTTCATTATGAGACGTGTTAACACTCAGCAGTCGGGTGATTGTTAATAAATTACCTAATTCTGTCCGTAATAAGTGGTTTTAAACTACTGATGTGGTCCACAAGTAGAGCCCGACCGATAAAGGACTCTTAAGGCCGATACCGATGCAAATATTTGGTTATTTAAGAATCCAATATGCTGATATGTATGTTAATTTTGTATTATTGTCACAACAGAACATCAAAATATATTAAAGTTCTGATAAATAAAATGAATAAACATACAAACTTAAGATATGAAACTTAAAGTCTTTTAAACAAAAACACATTAACAAAAAAAATCAGTCAACAGGGACGTTGTAGAGCGTCCTCTGGTGGACAGACTATGCAACGCCATCACTAACGGGGACGTTGTAGAGCGTCCTCTGGTGGACAGACTATGCAACGCCATCACTAACAGGGACGTTGTAGAGCGTCCTCTGGTGGACAGACTATGCAACGTCATCACTAACAGGGACGTTGTAGAGCGTCCTCTGGTGGACAGACTATGCAACGCCATCACTAACAGGGACGTTGTAGGCGTCCTCTGGTGGACAGACTATGCAACGTCATCACTAACAGGACGTTGTAGCGTCCTCTGGTGGACAGACTATGCAACGCCATCACTAACAGGGACGTTGTAGGCGTCCTCTGGTGGACAGACTATGCAACGTCATCACTAACAGGACGTTGTAGAGCGTCCTCTGGTGGACAGACTATGCAACGTCATCACTAACAGGGACGTTGGCGTCCTCTGGGGACAGACTATGCAACCACGTCCCCACCACTCACCCATTTGTTGTATTTGAGGGGTCCGGTGAAGCCCATGGCCTCAATGAGTTTGGTGAAGGCCCCGACTTCTTCCTCCGTGTGCTGGGGCGTCTCTTTCACATTGCAGAGCTGGAGGGCAAGAAGAAGAAAAACCAGTGAGGTTTCTGAATGTCCTCTGATCTGGTTTCTGAATGTCCCATGATCTGGTTTCTGACTTTCCTCTGATCCTGTTTCTGACTGTCCTCTGATCTGGTTTCTGACTTTCCTCTGATCCTGTTTCTGACTGTCCTCTGATCCAGCTTCTGAATGTCCCATGATCTGGTTTCTGACTGTCCTCTGATCTGGTCTCTGAATGTCCCATGATCTGGTTTCTGAATGTCCTCTGATCTGGATTCTGAATGTCCTCTGATCTGGTTTCTGAATGTCCCATGATCTGGTTTCTGACTTTCCTCTGATCTGGTTTCTGAATGTCCTCTGATCTGGTTTCTGACTGTCCTCTGATCTGGTTTCTGAATGTCCTCTGATCTGGTTTCTGACTTTCCTCTGATCTGGTTTCTGAATGTCCTCTGATCTGGTTTCTGACTGTCCTCTGATCTGGTTTCTGACTTTCCTCTGATCCTGTTTCTGACTGTCCTCTGATCTGGTTTCTG
>JABXJD010000284.1:352500-355000 GCA_013375575.1 Percina caprodes | reverse complement strand
AATACCGACACACTGCGCCGCCCTCGTCTACGCTGTCCGTTGCTATGGCGATGTGTGTCAGACGATGAAATACCGACACACTGCGCCGCCCTCGTCTACACTGTCCGTTGCTATGGCGATGTGTGTCAGACGATGAAATACCGACACACTGCGCCGCCCTCGTCTACACCGTCTCTACCTGTGTCCCGAGATGACTTCGCTTTTGATTTTCTGAATAAAATCAGCACACATGAGGGTGAAATGTTAAAAGAACAAGACGTGGAAACACAGGAGGAGAGTGTTGTGAGTGTGTGACGACAGCGCGAGCCTCCTGCTAAGACAGCCTGATTTCCTGAGTCTTTAAATGCTGGGGCTAAAACAACACCGGGAACGACTCGTTAAGCCTGAGGTTATGCTAACACTCTCTCTCTCTCTCTCTCCATCCTTCTAGTTTTTCTAGTGCTTGGCTCTTCCTTCCTTCACCCCCCTGGCTAATGTTACCGCTAACACCTCCTGACGCAGGACCGGGTACCAGCCTGCTGTACAAACTGATGATCTAACCCACCAGCTGCTCTCTGTGGGAGTGTGTCTGGGTGTGAGTGTGAGAAACCGAGAGAGAGAGAGACCTTGGCTGCTGTAAAACACTCATTTCTGCTTATATAACGTCGCCTGACGCTGTCACGGACACTTGGCTTTTTCCGCCACAAGTTCTATAAATACATATTTTTTTATCTGCAATATATCGACCAACCTCCAGATTACAGTGCCGATCCAGATCGTTGAGGGGAAATCAATGCAGGTTTTCAAAGTGCGCCTATGGGGGTTCAGTCTTAGGGGGGAAGACTTAACCCTCGTGTTGTCTTTAACCGGACCAGAGCGTCTAAAGCTACAGGAAGTCACTTTCAGTGGAGGCTTCTCTCCATATATGTATGGACATAGTCTGTCCACCAGAGGACGCTCTACAACGTCCCTGTTAGTGATGGCGTTGCATAGTCTGTCCACCAGAGGACGCTCTACAACGTCCCCGTTAGTGATGGCGTTGCATAGTCTGTCCACCAGAGGACGCTCTACAACGTCCCTGTTAGTGATGGCGTTGCATAGTCTGTCCACCAGAGGACGCTCTACAACGTCCCCGTTAGTGATGGCGTTGCATAGTCTGTCCACCAGAGGACGCTCTACAACGTCCCCGTTAGTGATGGTGTTGCATAGTCTGTCCACCAGAGGATGCTCTACAACAAGGAGGCGAATCTGTTGGCGTCGCGTTTTGGGCGTTTTGAGCGTTTTGAGCGTCAATAAGAAAGACATTTTTCAACTTTATGGTTAATGAGCTACGACGCGGTTCAGCAGCTAACACCAGCCGCCTATCGGGATATAGACGTCCTTCACGCTGGCTGATCCCGGAGACCATGTGAACTTTGGTTCTTACCAAAACATTTCAATTTCAATTTCAATTTTATTTATAGTATCAATTCATAACAAGAGTTATCTGGAGACACTTTACAGATAGAGCAGGTCTAGACCAGATACAGCAGGTCTAGACCAGATAGAGTAGGTCTAGACCACACTCCATAATTTACAAGGACCCAACAGTTCTAGTAGTTTCCTCCAGAGCAAGCAACAGTGGGACAGTGGCGAGGAAAAACTTCCTTTTAGGCAGAAACCTGGGACAGGCCCAGACCCAGACCCAGACCCAGACCCAGGCTCTTGGTAGGCGGTGTCTGACGACCAGTTGGGGTTAGACTGAAGAGTGGCAATTTGTAGTAGTTCATGGCATAGCAGGTCACTGTGTGGCATTACAAGGCCCAGCAGGACGTAGCAGGACGTAGCAGGATGTAGCAGGACGTAGCAGGATGTAGCAGGACGTAGCAGGATGTAGCAGGACGTAGCAGGACGTAGCAGGACGTAGCAGGACGTAGCAGGACGTAGCAGGACGTAGCAGGACGTAGCAGGACGTAGCAGGATGATCACGGCATCGCAGGACGTGTAGCGGGACCATGGCAACAGCTGCTACCATGATGTTGGAGCCTCCCTGATCCAAGGAAACATGCTGGGGGGTAAAGAACATAAGGACTCCGGGGAATGACTCCCCAGAGCTAGGTTAGTAGCTAGGTTAGTAACTAGGTTAGTAACTAGGTTAGTAACTAGGTTAGTAACAAGCATTTCTGGGACATGGATGCACGTAAATGGAAAGATAGAAAGATAGAAAGATAGAGGAGAGAGGAGCTCAGTGTGTCAAAGGAAGTCCCCCAGCTGTCTAAAACTATTACAGCATAACTAGGAGAGACGGGGTAAAGAGAGGAGAGACGGGGTAAAGAGAGGAGAGACGGGGTAAAGAGAGGAGAGACGGGGTAAAGAGAGGAGAGACGGGGTAAAGAGAGGAGCCTGGTCGGGCTAGAACTCTCCCCAACCGGATCGGGCTGTATGCCCCGCCTCCCTCTAGTTTTATTATATTATGACAAGAAGCAGGTGGGCCACTTGTTTCCGAGAAAATGAAGGAGAAGCCGTTGCTGGGTTTCCTTCA
>JABXJD010000284.1:345000-347500 GCA_013375575.1 Percina caprodes | reverse complement strand
TCATTGGAAAATACACAACAATTACACACAACGTAAGATAAAAAAGTAAAAATACAGTAGTTTACTGTACTATTTACAGTACTATAGTGGCTATATTGGGATGTTTCTACTGTAATACTTAGACTACTGTGATTTCAACTGTAATACTTAGACTACTGTGATTTCTACTGTAATACTTAGACTACTGTGATTTCAACTGTAATACTTAGACTACTGTGATTTCAACTGTAATACTTAGACTACTGTGATTTCAACAGTAATACTTAGACTACTGTGACTTCAACTGTAATACTTAGACTACTGTGATTTCAACTGTAATACTTAGACTACTGTGATTTCAACAGTAATACTTAGACTACTGTGATTTATACTGTAATACTTAGACTACTGTGATTTTTACTGTAATACTTAGACTACTTTGATTTCTACTGTAATACTTAGACTACTGTGATTTCAACTGTAATACTTAGACTACTGTGATTTCTACTGTAATACTTAGACTACTGTGATTTCAACAGTAATACTTAGACTACCGTGATGTTGTCATGGCAACAAGGTTTTAATGTACTTTACAGCATTCTACTGTAAAATCATATCCAGTAGTGTTACTGTGAAATATAAAGTAATAACTGGATATTTCAGATATTATTTACAGTGTAGTGTAAGTTTGTACTCTGAGTTCTGCATAATGAACACATGACTCATTCAGCAGATGCCGAAAACTATAATGCATATGTGAACATGTACCACACACACAGACACACACACACACACACACACACACACACAGACACACACACACACACACACACACACTGTCGGGCACAGTTGGTTTGTTCAGTGTTTCCTGGCGGAGGGCAGGTCATGCCTAGGTGGGGAAACTGTGACATGTCAAAGACGCCCTGATTATAACGGGAAAACATCCAGAAATAACACACACACACACACACACACACACACACACACACACACACACACACACACACACACACACACACACACACACACGTATGTAAAGACTCATGGGAACTGAAAGCATCTGTAGTTTGGAGCTCAGCAACAAAGGGATCTGTGTGTGTGTGTGTGTGTGTCTGTGTGTGTGTGTCTGTATGTGTGTGTGTCTGTGTGAGTGTGTGTCTGTGTGTGTGTCTGTGTGTGTGTCTGTATGTGTGTGTGTCTGTGTGAGTGTGTGTCTGTGTGTGTGTGTGTGTGTGTGTGTGTCTGTGTGTGTGTCTGTGTGTCTGTGTGTGTGTCTGTGTGTGTGTCTGTGTGTGTGTGTGTGTGTGTGTCTGTGTGTGTGTCTGTGTGTCTGTGTGTGTGTCTGTGTGTGTGTCTGTGTGTGTGTGTGTGTGTGTGTGTGTGTCTGTGTGTGTGTGTGTGTGTGTGTGTGTCTGTGTGTGTGTGTGTGTGCACCAACACACTTCCAACGAAGAAGTAAAAACAAAATGTGTGACAACGTTTTGTAGTTCAAATGGAAAACTTCAGTTACACTCGATGAACAAGCGAACGTGTGTTGTCATGGTTACCATGACAAAGGGATCGGTGTGTGTGTGTGTGTGTGTCATGACAACCCAGATGCTAATGAAGGGAGCCGTAACGAACGTGTACGCTGTAGTTTTGCGTAGTGAAAACATGATGTGTAGAATCAAGTTAACCGTCGTGTTGTCAAAAATGAAATAAAAACCTTTTTATCAACGTTTTGTCGTCTTTTTCGACCCTTTTGTGTTTTTCCTCCAGTGATTTTGTCACTTTTTCAACGTCTAATAATACAAGTTTCTTTTTAACCAAATTACCATAAAATGGATCCTTCCAACGCTCTTTCATTCCTCTGATCTCAACTATTAGTCACAATAATTCATAATTTCTGCTTTCTTAACTCTAATATCAGGTATAATTCTATATAAATGAGGGTTAATATTAGGTATAATTCTATATAAATGAGGGTTAATATTAGGTATAATTCTATATAAATGAGGGTTAATATCAGGTATAATTCTATATAAATGAGGGTTAATATCAGGTATAATTCTATGTAAATGAGGGTTAATATCAGGTATAATTCTATATAAATGAGGGTTAATATTAGGTATAATTCTATATAAATGAGGGTTAATATTAGGTATAATTCTATATAAATGAGGGTTAATATCAGGTATAATTCTATATAAATGAGGGTTAATATCAGGTATAATTCTATATAAATGAGGGTTAATATCAGGTATAATTCAATATAAATGAGGGTTAATATTAGGTATAATTCTATATAAATGAGGGTTAATATCAGGTATAATTCTATATAAATGAGGGTTAATATTAGGTATAATTCTATATAAATGAGGGTTAATATCAGGTATAATTCTATATAAATGAGGGTTAATATCAGGTATAATTCTATATAAATGAGGGTTAATATCAGGTATAATTCTATATAAATGAGGGTTATTGACCATGAATTCCTGAAAGTATAAAACTAGTAAGGTGGTGGTAGTGGAGACTAAAA
>JABXJD010000284.1:335000-340000 GCA_013375575.1 Percina caprodes | reverse complement strand
CTGTGTTGGGCTGTTTCCTGGTTTCCTGTTTCCTTGTTTCCTTGTTTCCTTGTTTCCTTGTTTCCTTGTTTCCTTCCTGCTCAAGACACATTCTTCTTGTTGTCTTCCTCCTCTTGTTATTCTGCTGTCAGACTCCGAAAGCCTTCGCTGTCCCGTTGAATCCCGGCTTGTCAAAGCGTGACAAACCGACCCGGGTCCACGGCTCCGGGTCTGGTCCCCCATTGTTAGACCGGACCGAGCGGCACCAACAATGGTGTTGGTTTAGGTGTTATTGTTTGTCTGGAAGGAGTGCTTAGAGTGTGTGTGTGTACGTGTGTGTGTGTGTGTGTGTGTGTGTGTGTGAGTGTGTGTGTGTGTGTGTGTGAGTGTGTGTGTGTGTTTGAGTGTGTGTGTGTGTGTCTCTATCTGTGTGTGTGTGTGTGTGTGTGAGTGTGTGTGTGTGTGTGTGTTTGAGTGTGTGTGTGTGTGTCTCTATCTGTGTGTGTGTGTGTGTGTGTGTGTGTGTTTGAGTGTGTGTGTCTCTATCTGTGTGTGTGTTTGAGTGTGTGTGTGTGTCTCTATCTGTGTGTGTGTGTGTGTGTGTTTGAGTGTGTGTGTGTGTCTCTATCTGTGTGTGTGTGTGTGTGTCTCTATCTGTGTGTGTGTGTGTGTGTCTCTATCTGTGTGTGTGTGTGTGTGTGTGTGTCTCTATCTGTGTGTGTGTGTGTGTGTGTGTGTGTGTCCATGCGGGGGTCCAGGTCTCTCTGAGTGGCTCCTTGTCTTCTTGGTATTTTATTGGCCGGCCTGGTTTTCCCCTCAGACTCCTTACACAGCTCTCAGCCGCGGAGAGTTCAGAGGATTAACACTGGGGGGGGTAAGGGGAGGGTTGCATGTGGGGGTTGTATGTGGGGGTGGGGTAAGGGGGTTGTATGTGGGGGTAAGGGGGGTTGTATATGGGTGGGGGAAGGGGGTGGAGGGCGGCCGAGTGATCATAACAAGCAGAGTCTGAGCTGTAACTTTTGGCTCTTTACTGCAGCGTTAACTGATCCCATCAGCTCCCGGTGCTGGTCCCCTTATAGAGGGAGGACTCTATACTGGTCCCCGTCCCCGTCCTCTGTCTCTGTGTCTAACCCCCGTCCCCGTCCTCTGTCTCTGTGTCTAACCCCCGTCCCCGTCCTCTGTTTCTGTGTCTAACCCCCGTCCCCGTCCTCTGTCTCTGTGTCTAACCTCCGTCCCCGTCCTCTGTCTCTGTGTCTAACCTCCGTCCCCGTCCTCTGTCTCTGTGTCTAACCCCTGTCCCCGTCCTCTGTCTCTGTGTCTAACCCCCGTCCCCGTCCTCTGTCTCTGTGTCTAACCTCCGTCCCCGTCCTCTGTCTCTGTGTCTAACCTCCGCCCCCGTCCTCTGTCTCTGTGTCTAACCTCCGTCCCCGTCCTCTGTCTCTGTGTCTAACCTCTGAACCCGCCCCCGTCCTCTGTCTCTGTGTCTAACCTCCGTCCCCGCCCCGTCCTCTGTCTCTGTGTCTAACCTCCGCCCCCGTCCTCTGTCTCTGTGTCTAACCTCTGTCCCCGTCCTCTGTCTCTGTGTCTAACCTCCGTCCCCGCCCCGTCCTCTGTCTCTGTGTCTAACCTCCGTCCCCGTCCTCTGTCTCTGTGTCTAACCTCCGTCCCCGCCCCCGTCCTCTGTCCTCTGTGTCTAACCTCCGCCCCCCGTCCTCTGTCTCTGTGTCTAACCTCCGTCCCCGTCCTCTGTCTCTGTGTCTAACCTCTGAACCCGCCCCCGTCCTCTGTCTTTGTGTCTAACCTCCGTCCCCGCCCCGTCCTCTGTCTCTGTGTCTAACCTCCGCCCCCGTCCTCTGTCCCTGTGTCTAACCTCCGTCCCCGCCCCGTCCTCTATCTCTGTGTCTAACCTCTGTCCCCGTCCTCTGTCTCTGTGTCTAACCTCCGTCCCCGTCCTCTGTCTCTGTGTCTAACCTCCGTCCCCGTCCTCTGTCTCTGTGTCTAACCTCCGTCCCCGTCCTCTGTCTCTGTGTCTAACCTCCGTCCCCGCCCCCGTCCTCTGTCCTCTGTGTCTAACCTCCGCCCCGTCCTCTGTCTCTGTGTCTAACCTCCGTCCCCGTCCTCTGTCTCTGTGTCTAACCTCCGTCCCCGTCCTCTGTCTCTGTGTCTAACCTCCGTCCCCGCCCCGTCCTCTGTCCTCTGTGTCTAACCTCCGCCCCCGTCCTCTGTCTCTGTGTCTAACCTCCGTCCTCGTCCTCTGTCTCTGTGTCTAACCTCTGAACCCGCCCCCGTCCTCTGTCTCTGTGTCTAACCTCCGTCCCGCCCCGTCCTCTGTCTCTGTGTCTAACCTCCGTCCCCGTCCTCTGTCTCTGTGTCTAACCTCTGAACCCGCCCCCGTCCTCTGTCTCTGTGTCTAACCTCTGTCCCCGTCCTCTGTCTCTGTGTCTAACCTCCGTCCCCGTCCTCTGTCTCTGTGTCTAACCTCTGAACCCGCCCCCGTCCTCTGTCTTTGTGTCTAACCTCCGTCCCCGCCCCGTCCTCTATCTCTGTGTCTAACCTCCGCCCCCGTCCTCTGTCTCTGTGTCTAACCTCCGTCCCCGTCCTCTGTCTCTGTGTCTAACCTCCGTCCCCGTCCTCTGTCTCTGTGTCTAACCTCCGTCCCCGTCCTCTGTCTCTGTGTCTAACCTCCGTCCCCGTCCTCTGTCTCTGTGTCTAACCTCTGAACCCGCCCCCGTCCTCTGTCTCTGTGTCTAACCTCCGTCCCGCCCCGTCCTCTGTCTCTGTGTCTAACCTCCGCCCCCGTCCTCTGTCTCTGTGTCTAACCTCTGTCCCCGTCCTCTGTCTCTGTGTCTAACCTCCGTCCCCGCCCCGTCCTCTGTCTCTGTGTCTAACCTCCGTCCCCGTCCTCTGTCTCTGTGTCTAACCTCCGTCCCCGCCCCCGTCCTCTGTCCTCTGTGTCTAACCTCCGCCCCGTCCTCTGTCTCTGTGTCTAACCTCCGTCCCGTCCTCTGTCTCTGTGTCTAACCTCTGAACCCGCCCCGTCCTCTGTCTTTGTGTCTAACCTCCGTCCCGCCCGTCCTCTGTCTCTGTGTCTAACCTCCGCCCCCGTCCTCTGTCCCTGTGTCTAACCTCCGTCCCCGCCCCGTCCTCTATCTCTGTGTCTAACCTCTGTCCCCGTCCTCTGTCTCTGTGTCTAACCTCCGTCCCCGTCCTCTGTCTCTGTGTCTAACCTCCGTCCCGTCCTCTGTCTCTGTGTCTAACCTCCGTCCCGTCCTCTGTCTCTGTGTCTAACCTCCGTCCCGCCCCGTCCTCTGTCCTCTGTGTCTAACCTCCGCCCCCGTCCTCTGTCTCTGTGTCTAACCTCCGTCCCCGTCCTCTGTCTCTGTGTCTAACCTCCGTCCCCGTCCTCTGTCTCTGTGTCTAACCTCCGTCCCCGCCCCGTCCTCTGTCCTCTGTGTCTAACCTCCGCCCCCGTCCTCTGTCTCTGTGTCTAACCTCCGTCCTTGTCCTCTGTCTCTGTGTCTAACCTCTGAACCCGCCCCCGTCCTCTGTCTCTGTGTCTAACCTCCGTCCCCGCCCCGTCCTCTGTCTCTGTGTCTAACCTCCGTCCCCGTCCTCTGTCTCTGTGTCTAACCTCTGAACCCGCCCCCGTCCTCTGTCTCTGTGTCTAACCTCTGTCCCCGTCCTCTGTCTCTGTGTCTAACCTCCGTCCCCGTCCTCTGTCTCTGTGTCTAACCTCTGAACCCGCCCCCGTCCTCTGTCTTTGTGTCTAACCTCCGTCCCCGCCCCGTCCTCTGTCTCTGTGTCTAACCTCCGCCCCCGTCCTCTGTCCCTGTGTCTAACCTCCGTCCCCGCCCCGTCCTCTATCTCTGTGTCTAACCTCTGTCCCCGTCCTCTGTCTCTGTGTCTAACCTCCGTCCCCGTCCTCTGTCTCTGTGTCTAACCTCCGTCCCCGTCCTCTGTCTCTGTGTCTAACCTCCGTCCCCGTCCTCTGTCTCTGTGTCTAACCTCCGTCCCCGCCCCCGTCCTCTGTCCTCTGTGTCTAACCTCCGCCCCGTCCTCTGTCTCTGTGTCTAACCTCCGTCCCCGTCCTCTGTCTCTGTGTCTAACCTCCGTCCCCGTCCTCTGTCTCTGTGTCTAACCTCCGTCCCCGCCCCCATCCTCTGTCCTCTGTGTCTAACCTCCGCCCCCGTCCTCTGTCTCTGTGTCTAACCTCCGTCCTCGTCCTCTGTCTCTGTGTCTAACCTCTGAACCCGCCCCCGTCCTCTGTCTCTGTGTCTAACCTCCGTCCCCGCCCCGTCCTCTGTCTCTGTGTCTAACCTCCGTCCCCGTCCTCTGTCTCTGTGTCTAACCTCTGAACCCGCCCCCGTCCTCTGTCTCTGTGTCTAACCTCTGCCCCCGTCCTCTATCTCTGTGTCTAACCTCTGCCCCCGTCCTCTGTCTTTGTGTCTAACCTCCGTCCCCGCCCCGTCCTCTGTCTCTGTGTCTAACCTCCGCCCCCGTCCTCTGTCCCTGTGTCTAACCTCCGTCCCCGCCCCGTCCTCTGTCCCTGTGTCTAACCTCCGTCCCCGCCCCGTCCTCTATCTCTGTGTCTAACCTCTGTCCCCGTCCTCTGTCTCTGTGTCTAACCTCCGTCCCCGTCCTCTGTCTCTGTGTCTAACCTCCGTCCCGTCCTCTGTCTCTGTGTCTAACCTCCGTCCCGCCCCGTCCTCTGTCCTCTGTGTCTAACCTCCGCCCCGTCCTCTGTCTCTGTGTCTAACCTCCGTCCCCGTCCTCTGTCTCTGTGTCTAACCTCCGTCCCCGTCCTCTGTCTCTGTGTCTAACCTCCGTCCCCGCCCCCTTCCTCTGTCCTCTGTGTCTAACCTCCGCCCCCGTCCTCTGTCTCTGTGTCTAACCTCCGTCCTCGTCCTCTGTCTCTGTGTCTAACCTCTGAACCCGCCCCCGTCCTCTGTCTCTGTGTCTAACCTCCGTCCCCGCCCCGTCCTCTGTCTCTGTGTCTAACCTCCGTCCCCGTCCTCTGTCTC
>JABXJD010000284.1:317500-330000 GCA_013375575.1 Percina caprodes | reverse complement strand
TTCTTATGCTACCGTAGCGCTATTGTACGGCAGCTCGGGGGTAGAGTTGGGGGCTGCATGTTATGAGTACGGCTTACTGTGGGACATAAAGGCCATTTCATGACGGGAAGTGTTGACATTGCAGGCGCCCTGACGAGAAGTCACTCTGGCTGCATTTCAGATTTCAGGGGCGCCTTCACAACGTGAGCTCCATCACAACGTGAGCTCCATCACAACGTGAGCTCCATCACAACGTGAGCTCCATCACAACGTGAGCTCCATCACAACGTGAGCTCCATCACAACGTGAGCGCCATCACAAAGTGAGCTCCATCACAACGTGAGCTCCATCACAATGTGAGCTCCATCACAACGTGTGCTCCATCACAACGTGAGCTCCATCACAACGTGAGCTCCATCACAACGTGAGCTCCATCACAACGTGTGCTCCATCACAACGTGAGCTCCATCACAACGTGAGCTCCATCACAACGTGAGCTCCATCACAACGTCACTGGCAGGACCAGAGAAAGATGGATCCTGAGACTGAGACACTTAGTGCTAAGCTACGTGCTACCTGCACCACGGGTCTATTTACATTTTATCACACTATTTAAGCAGTTGCACATTATTGTATTCCCACCAAAACACACACACACACACACACACACACACACATACACACATATACACAAATGTCACACAAATGTCACACATATATCACACATATAAACATATATACACACATATATCACACATATACACACATATATCACACATATACTCACATATACACACATATATCACACATATACTCACGTATACACACATATACACACATACAGTGAGGAAAATTGCATTTTTTGCAAGTTAATTGAATGATCAGTGATGTGACGCTAGTGGTGATATATTGGTGTTAGTGATGTGGACAATAGACCGATGATAGAGGTATGAAAATGAAGAAAATGTTGAAAAAAATGTCAAAAAGTGATAAAAAAGTATCTCAAACGCATCAAAAAAGCAATAAAAAATGGTCGAAAAATTGTCAAAAAAGCAGGAAAATTTTTTGAAAGTTAATTGAATGATCAGTTCACTACTTTATTTAATTTTGGGTGTTTTCTTTCCCCGAAAAACCTTTGGCAAAAGACAAAAAAAAGTGATATAATTTCAAATAAATAAGGTTTCTTGATAAAAAGAAAACAGTGAAGCTAGTGGTGATATATAGGTGTTAGTGATGTGGACAGTAGACTGATGGTAGTGGTACAAAAATGAAGAAAATGTTGAAAAAGAAGTCAAAAAGTGATAAAAAAGTATCTCAAACGCGTCAAAAAAGCAATAAACAAGTCAAAAAGCGCCAAAAATGTTCAGTTTCCAGGTTAACGTTGTGTTAACTCACCACTGACGCTGTGAAGCTGAATCTTGACTAGTTGTCGTCATGTCTGTTCGCTCGCCTGCGAGTTAGGGTTGTAGTCTCGGCTCCTCTGTCGTCATGGTGATGGCACCGGGTGACGGCAATGATTGATGACCAGGAAGTAGATCCGCCGTGTTGGCAAGCAGGTGCAAGGCATCATCACGGTCTCCGCAGGAATGGCACGGCAACCATTAAGCTGAACATCTGTCTGCAAGAATGTGTGTGTGTGTGTGTGTGCGTGTGTGTGTGTGTGTGTGTGTGTGTGCGTGCGTGTGTGTGCAAGAATTTTAGATACCTGAAGACGTTAAAGTAAATTTGAGAAAATTCCTAAAAATTAATTTAGTGTATGTGGGGAATATTTTGTATGTAGCACGCTGTGAATGTGTGTGTGTGTGTTTGTGTGTCTGTGTGTGTGTGTGTGTGTGTGTCTGTGTATGTGACTGTGTGTGTCTGTGTGTGTGTGTGTGTGTCTGTGTATGTGACTGTGAGTGTCTGTGCATGTGTGTGTCTGTGTTTGTGTGTCTGTGTGTCTGTGTGTGTGACTGTGTGTGTGTGTGCATGTGTGTGTTTGTGTGTCTGTGTGTGTGACTGTGTGTCTGTGTGTGTGTGTGTGTGTGTGTGTGTGTGTGTGTGTGTGACTGTGTGTATGTGTTTTGGTGTGTCTCCGTGTCTGTGTTTGTGTATGTGTGTGTGTGTGTGTGTGTGTGTGTGTGTGTGACTGTGTGTATGTGTTTTGGTGTGTCTCCGTGTCTGTGTTTGTGTATGTGTGTGTGTGTGTCTGTGTTTGTGTGTCTGTGTGTCTGTGTGTGTGACTGTGTGTGTGTGTGTCTGTGTATGCGACCGTGTGTGTCTGTGTGTGTTTTGTGTGCACTTTGTGTGTTTGGCAGCGTGATGACGGCATGTTTTTGGCCCGGTGGCGTAGCACCAATCAGGTAACTGCCCCATTAGGAGCATTCCTGAGCCGTGAGTCCGTAGACGTGGTTTCTCCATCTGAGTCCAGCGCGGATAAATTTAGCCCCGGCAACCATTTTAGCCCCATTGTTACCCCCGTTGCTGGCATCAGAGGGGCAACACATTACAGTTAATGCAGCGAGTCCATCTCAGAGCTTCAGTTCAGACGATAAAATTGTGTTTACGTGCCTAACTGCTTTCAGAGTCATGTGGGCTGGAACCAATCAGAGCGCAGGTTCAGATGGGTCTCGGTCCCACCGGGCCCCCCACCAAGCCTGAGCCACAGCTGCAAATATTCTCCGTAGCAAACGTAGCGGGAAAGTTACAGTGACGTCCTGCAACGACTGTCCGGCAAGAAAACTGAAGTTTCAAAAACACAAAGTTCTTTTAAATTCCCCAAAAAAACATGATTGATTCAAACAACGCTCTATGGCCTTTTGGTCGCCTTTTAACCACCTTTTTGTCGCCTTTTTGTCACCGTTTTGTCGCCTTTTTGTCACCGTTTGGCCGCCTTTTTGTCGCCTTTTTGTCGCCTTTTTGTCGCCTTTTAACCACCTTTTTGTCGCCTTTTTGTCACCGTTTGGCTGCCTTTTGGTCGCCTTTTTGTTGCCATTTTTTCACCTTTTTGTTGCCTTTTGGTCGCCTTTTATCCACCTTTAATCACCAAAAAGGCGACAACAAGGCGACAACAAGGCGACAACAAGGCGACAACAAGGCGACAACAAGGCGACAACAAGGCGACAACAAGGCGACAACAAGGCGACAACAAGGCGACAACAAGGCTGGTCGCCTTTTTGTCGCCTTGTTGTCGCCTTGTTGTCGCCTTGTTGTCGCCTTGTTGTCGCCTTTTGGTTGCCTTTTTGTCGCCTTTTGGTCGCCTTTTCTTCACCTTTTCGTCGCCTTTTCGCTGCCTTTTAATCGCCTTTTGCATGTTGTCCTATATCAATGTTCTTTTAAATTCCCCAAAATAACATGATTGATTCCACACAACGCTCTTTGGCATTTTGGTCACCGTTTGGTTGCCTTTTTGTCGCCTTTTTGTCGCCTTTTAACCACCTTTTTGTCGCCTTTTTGTCGCCTTTTAACCACCTTTTGGTCGCCTTTTTGTCACCGTTTGGCCGCCTTTTGGTCGCCATTTGGTCGCCTTTTATCCACCTTTTGGTTGCCTTTTTGTCGCCTTGTTGTCGCCTTGTTGTCGCCTTTTTGTCGCCTTTTGGTTGCCTTTTGGTCGCCTTTTTGTCGCCTTTTGGTCGCCTTTTTATCGCCTTTTTATCACCTTTTCGTCGCCTTTTCGCTGCCTTTTAATTGCTCTTTGGCATTTTTGTCACCGTTTTGGTTGCCTTTTGGTCTCGTTTTGGTCGCCCAGCTCCAGTCGGTCGGCGGACCGCTAACGTTAGACCCAGTGGGTCGGCGGACCGCTAACGTTAGACCCAGTGGGTCGGCGGACCGCTAACGTTAGACCCAGTGGGTCGGCGGACCGCTAACGTTAGACCCAGCTCTCCCCGTTCATCACCGTTCATATTGTTTCCGTATGAAGGTCCTACGAGGTCTCTTTCTGCAGAGGACTGCAGTGTTTTTCCATTGTAGGATTTTATTATGACAACAACTCGAAGGGCTGTAGACGGCGAAGGACAAAGTGGTTTTGTTGGACTCTGAGCTCTGGAAAACACTCACATGGAACAGCTCTTGGAAAGAAATGGAAATGTAATAATCAGTTCATTATTCAGTATCTCTAAATATCAAAAAACCCCGGGTTATAAAAGCAGTGAGCAGGTGAAACATTGTGTTCACCCCACAAATTGAACTCATTACTTCTCTCTGACCATGATGCTGGAGGTCTGATTTCAACAATACAACGCTATGTTACAGAAGGAGGGGGTAACAGAGAGGCCCTTTGTTGGGGAAAGCTCTGAGGACCGGCGGCTGCAGGCTGCAACGTTCAGATCAACAGATAAAAACACTTATCCTGCACTTTAACAGTTACCCTCCTATGGGTGGGCGGGGGGCAACTGGGCCGAGGTCTCAAAGCCATTTCACTTCACTGTTTGAGGGGTAAGGGTCGCTGCTGCGCCCTGGAAGGTTCAAGGGTCATCGCAGGTTCTCCAGAGGTCAAATGGAGCCAATAAAATGGCTAAAGGCTTCACTAATACCTGCATGTGTGTGTGTGAGACAGCGCTCTCTACGCCATGCACAAGGTAACCCTCATGTTGTCTTCATGTTGTCCTCATGTTGTCCTCATGTTGTCCTCGTGTTGTCCTCATGTTGTCTTCATGGTGTCTTCATGTTGTCCTCATGTTGTCTTCATGTTGTCCTCATGTTGTCTTCATGTTGTCCTCATGTTGTCCTCATGTTGTCCTCGTGTTGTCCTCATGTTGTCCTCATGTTGTCTTCATGGTGTCTTCATGTTGTCCTCATGTTGTCTTCATGTTGTCTTCATGTTGTCCTCATGTTGTCTTCATGTTGTCCTCATGTTGCCCTCATGTTGCCCTCATGCTGTCTTCATGTTGTCCTCATGTTGTCTTCATGTTGTCTTCATGTTGTCCTCATGTTGCCCTCATGTTTTACTCATGTTGTCCTCATGTTGTCCTCATGTTGTCTTCATGTTGTCCTTGTGTTGTCCTCGTGTTGTCCTCATGTTGTCTTCATGTTGTCCTCATGTTGTCTTCATGTTGTCTTCATGTTGTCCTCATGTTGCCCTCATGTTGTCTTCATGTTGTCCTCATGTTGTCTTCATGTTGTCCTCGTGTTGTCTTCATGTTGTCCTCATGTTGCCCTCATGTTTTACTCATGTTGTCCTCATGTTGTCCTCATGTTGTCCTCATGTTGTCTTCATGTTGTCTTCATGTTGTCCTCATGTTGCCCTCATGTTTTACTCATGTTGTCCTCATGTTGTCCTCATGTTGTCTTCATGTTGTCCTTGTGTTGTCCTCGTGTTGTCCTCATGTTGTCTTCATGTTGTCCTCATGTTGTCTTCATGTTGTCTTCATGTTGTCCTCATGTTGCCCTCATGTTGTCTTCATGTTGTCCTCATGTTGTCTTCATGTTGTCCTCGTGTTGTCTTCATGTTGTCCTCATGTTGCCCTCATGTTGTCCTCATGTTGTCTTCATGTTGTCCTCATGTTGTCCTCATGTTGTCCTCATGTTGTCCTCATGTTGTCTTCATGTTGTCTTCATGTTGTCCTCATGTTGCCCTCATGTTTTACTCATGTTGTCCTCATGTTGTCCTCATGTTGTCTTCATGTTGTCCTTGTGTTGTCCTCGTGTTGTCCTCATGTTGTCTTCATGTTGTCCTCATGTTGTCTTCATGTTGTCTTCATGTTGTCCTCATGTTGCCCTCATGTTGTCTTCATGTTGTCCTCATGTTGTCTTCATGTTGTCCTCGTGTTGTCTTCATGTTGTCCTCATGTTGCCCTCATGTTGTCTTCATGTTGTCTTCATGTTGTCCTCATGTTGCCCTCATGTTTTACTCATGTTGTCCTCATGTTATCCTCATGTTTTACTCATGTTGTCCTCATGTTGTCCTCATGTTGTCCTCATGTTGTCTTCATGTTGTCCTTGTGTTGTCTTCATGTGGCCCTCATGTTGTCCTCATGTAAGTGTAGCTCCAATGGCGCCATTTTAATGCTACAAAGCCATCACCTGCTGTTAGCATCCCATTGACTCCCATTCAGTCTGACGTCACTTTGACAGAGAATAACTTTCCATCTGAAGCGTTTAAAGACTCTATTTGTCTGTTGTTTATTTCTAAAGAAACACAACAACGTATAAAAGGCTCCGTTAGCTTGTAGCTCACGTTATGGCTCCGTAGCAGACGTTTTTATATAAATAGGCATTATTAGATGGTTTGGTCAACTCTACTCTCTCTGATACACTGAAGATAAGGACAGGTGCCCCTCAAGCTCTCCATTACTTCTTTATTATATACGCAAATGAGTGCACAAACATGCAGATTGCAAATATAGAAGAATACAAAGTTGAAGGACTACAACGAGACTGAAGATGGAGGCAAACAAGAGGAAGAACACACAACTGCATTTTAATGGAAAGATGTGGAAGTGAAGACGTTTCCAAATCTATTATCAGATTTAACAAACAATGTGTATTCTATGAGCTGCAGTCTGAAATGGAAAGTACCTGGTAGAGAAAATGAAACAACTGCTGGTCCTGGTTAAGTGTTTTCTTTAAACATTTAGCGATAATCATCCCCTGGATGTCTAGTTATGACACACACACACACACACACACTCACACACACACACACACACAAAAATACATCTGCAAGGCATCTTTTTGTCAAAGCTATGACTTGTTTCAAAAGTGTGTATGAGTTAGTTTGAATGTACACAACATGGATATGGCTGTGATTTTTCTGTGTGTGTGTGTGTATATGTGTCTGTGTGTGTGTGTGTGTGCGTGTGTGCATGTGCATGTGTGTGTGTGTGTCTGTGTGTGTGTGTGTGTCTGTGTGTGCGTGCATGCATGTGTGTTTGTCTTGTGTGCGTGCATGTGTCTATATACAGTATGTGTCTATTTGTGTGTGTGCATGTGTGTGTGCATGTGTGTATATGCCTGTGTGCGTGTATGTGCCTGTGTGTGTGTTTGTGTGTGTGTGTGTGTGTGTGTGCGTGCGTGTGTGTGTGTGCATACTGGATGTGTAATTCCATGTTTTTCATAACACTGGAGGCCATAAATCAGATAATCTCACTATTAATAACACGCGCGTTTGTTATGGTTCACGTGAGACGAGTCGGTGGATTTCCTCTCACACTCAGCCATTCAGAACCGCCAGGAAAAGGTTATTTCTTCCCTTTCTGGCCTTTTGAAACCCTTTTCCCACAATTCCACCACCTTTCCCGGTGTTTCCTGAAGCCAGAGTTCATTCAGTGGAAACATCATTCACTCAAATGTGAGTTGTGGTTGTGCGATTGGTTGTGGTGCTGCCCGGCGGAGGATCCGGTTCCAGATGGCGTCATCGTGGACCCTGCAGCCTGGCCGGTCCCCTTTGGCCGCCGCGGGCTGAACTTTCAGCCTTTGGCTCCTTCCTCACATTAAAAATCACTTTTGATGACGCTTTTTGTCGATGTTTTTAACTTTTTCTTCCGTTCTTGTCCCTTTTTTACATCACTTGTTTTGACATTTCCAACACTACGTAACACTAACTTATTAACTTTAGTTTTAGTTATTTTTGGAATTTATGGTCAATAAACCTCATTTATGGGAAATTATACCTAATGTTTGAGTTAGGAAACATGAGGACAACATGAAGACAACATGAGGACAACATGAAGACAACATGAAGACAATATGAAGACAACATGAGGACAACATGAAGACAACATGAAGACAACATGAGGACGACATGAGGACAATATGAAGGCGACATGAGGACAACATGGGGACAATATGAAGACAACATGAAGACAACATGAGGACAACATGAAGACAGTATGAAGATGACATGAGGACAACATGGGGACAATATGAAGACAACATGAAGACAACATGAGGACAACATGAAGACAACATGAAGACAACATGAGAACAACATGAGGACAACATGAGGACAACATGAAGACAACATGAAGACAACATGAGGACAACATGAGGACAACATGAGGACAACATGAAGACAACATGAAGACAACATGAGGACAACATGAAGACAACATGAAGACAACATGAGGACAACATGAGGACGACATGAGGACAATATGAAGACAACATGAAGACAATATGAGGACAACATGAGGACGACATGAGGACAATATGAAGGCGACATGAGGACAACATGGGGACAATATGAAGACAACATGAAGACAACATGAGGACAACATGAAGACAACATGAAGACAACATGAGAACAACATGAGGACAACATGAGGACAACATGAAGACAACATGAAGACAACATGAGGACAACATGAAGACAACATGAAGACAACATGAAGACAGTATGAAGATGACATGAGGACAACATGAAGACAATATGAAGACAACATGAAGACAACATGAGGACAACATGAAGACAACATGAAGACAACATGAGAACAACATGAGGACAACATGAGGACAACATGAAGACAACATGAAGACAACATGAGGACAACATGAAGACAACATGAAGACAACATGAGGACAACATGAAGACAACATGAAGACAACATGAGGGCAACATGAGGACAACATGAAGACAACATGAGGACAACATGAAGACAACATGAATCTGTGTGTGTATGTGAGTGTGTGTGTCTGTGTGTGTGTGCATGTGTGTGTGTGTGTGTGTCTGTGTGTGTGTGCATGTGTTTGTGTGTGCATGTGTGTGTGTGTGTGTTTATGTGTGTGTGTGTGTGTGTGTGTGTGTGTTTATGTGTTTGTGTGTGTGTGCATGTGTGTCTGTGTGTGTGCATGTATGTATGTGTGTGTGTGTGTGTCTGTGTGTGTGTGTGTGTGTGTGTGTGTGTGTTTATGTGTTTGTGTGTGTGTGCATGTGTGCGTGTGCATGTATGTATGTGTGTGTGTGTCTGTGTATGTGTATGTGTGTATGTGTATGTGTGTGTGTGTGTGTGTGTGACCTTCATCAATATTTGGTTGACTGAGTGTAACGGTGGGGCTCGGGGGGGCAACGCAGTCACCTTTTATGCAGGAAGTGACATCACTGTGTACATGGACGTTGGGGCAGTTAATTCAGCCGCTATCGGGGGCATTGTTGGAAATGGCCCAACTGTGTATTTACCCTCTGGGCTCAGGTTTCATGCAGGGCCGCGTGCAATAAAATGTAAGAAAACACACCTGTACGCTGTTCAGGTCGCACCATGAGGTCACCTGACAGCTGATACGGCTGCACAGCGCGCCCACAGGAAGTGGCTGAACTACAGGAAGTGGTGGTGTTGGTGCCGCGGCGGTGTCACGTTTAACACCGGCCCCTGTGCCGGTCCCCGGTGACGTGTTATCACGGAGGGAAAAGGAGAATTTAACACCATTAAATGTGTATTTTAGTCATTTTTTTGATCGTGCGTTTGGGTTGAATTTCACACCCACGTAAAGGCTCAGTTCACCGGCTGTTTTATTACATGTTCTAGTTAGAGTATAACGTTGAAAAAAGAGTCCAAAATGTCAGAAAAAGCTTCAGAAAAAGCTTCAGAAACGCTGCGAAAAACATCTATGAAAACATCAATAAATAGATAATAATATTGATGATAAAGATCTGCAAAAACATCATAAAAAGTGACAAAAAATGTGGAAAAGAACCCGACAAGAAAGACCGAGAAACGTGACAAATGTCGGAAAAAAACCCACCCCACACTGTAAAAAATGTCTGAAATCTCCAGTTTTTCCTTAACTTTTAATTTAACATTTTTTTATATTTTTTGAATTTTTCTCACTTTGTTCTGCTTTTTTTCACATTTTTGTCATCTTTTTTTGTTACGTTTTCTGAGCCTTTTGAAATTTTGGGATGTTTTCCCAAATTTCTGAAGCATTTTTTTTTACATTTGTCATTTTTGGGGAATTTTTTGTCACTTTTTTTGACATTTTTTCACATTTTTGTTTGACTTTTTTCCAAATAAAAAACCTTTCATCAACGTTTTGGTCGTTTTTTTTACCTTTTTGTGTCTTTTATTACATGTTCTATATTAGTTATAGTATGTTATAGTATAACGTTGAACAAAAGTGTCCAAAATGTCAAAAAAAGCTTCAGAAAAAGCTTCAGAAACGCTGCAAAAAACATCAATAAATAGATAATAATAATGATGATAAAGATTTGCAAAAACATCGTAAAAAGTGACAAAAAATGTGGAAAAAAACCCGACAAGAAAGACCGAGAAACGTGACAAATGTCGAAAAAAACACCCCACACTGTAAAAAATGTCTGAAATCTCCAGTTATTTCCTTAACTTTTAATTTAACATTTTTTGATATTTTTTAAATTTTTCTCACTTTGTTCTGCTTTTTTCACATTTTTGTCTTCTTTTTTTTACGTTTTCTGAGCCTTTTGAAATTTTGGGATGTTTTCACAAATTTTTGAAGCATTATTTTTACATTTGTCATTTTTGGGGAAATTTTTGTCACTTTTTTTGACATTTTTTCACATTTTTGTTTGACTTTTCTTTGGCATATTTTTCCCAAATTTGTAAAACATTTATTTTACACTTGTCATTTTTTTTAATTGTTTTCACATTTTTGTCATGTTGTTTTATTACATTTAAAAAAAAAAGAAAATTTTACTTTAAAAAACAAAAAAAATGACTTTTTTGTGACTTTGTTCGGCTTTTCCCAACATTTTTGTCATGTTTCTTACTTTTTCTGAGCCTTTTGAAATTTTTGGATGTTTTCCCAAATTTTTGAAGCATTTTTTTTTCTTTTTTACATTTGTCATTTTTTTTAAAATTTGTGTCACTTTTTTCACATTTTTTCAAATTTTGGTTTGACTTTTTTCCAAATAAAAAACCTTTCATCAACGTTTTGGTCGTCTTTTTCGACCCTTTGGTGTCTTTCCCCCGATGGTTTTGTCATTTTTTCAACGTTTGTCAACTTTTTCTGAGCCTTTTAATATTTTTGTGTCTTTTCCCAAATTGTTTAAGTTTTTATTTTTTTTACATTTTTGTCCCATTTTTTGTTTTTCTGAGTAAAAATTTTAATTGAAAACCCTTTTATCAACGTTTTGGTCGTCTTTTTGACCCTTTTGTGTCTTTCCCTCCAATATATCCACTACAGTACTGTAAATACTACAGTAAACTACTGTATTTTGACTTTTTTATCTCATATCGTGTGTAATTGTTGTGTATTTTCCAATGAATACATACAATACTGTAAATGGAAGTACGGTACCTTTACTGGAGAAAGATTTCACAGGGACTTGCTGGACAATCATTACAGGAAGTTACTGTAAATTACACATTAAATGTGTTAAATTGCAGAAAAAGCAACACGAGGAGGAGGTTATATAACGTCGGCTACATTCGAGGAAACGGCTTCTGGAAGAAAAAGAGAGCAACGAGTGAAGAAGATGAATTCAATATGGTTCAAATCCAAAGCTGGAAAACATCATTATGGGATTATATTATCAGGAAATGGTGAGAGAGTCAGAGACGCTGCGGTCGAGTTACACAAACCAGAGATGGATTCCTTTAATGAGGCCAGAGTGCATGATGGGAACTCTGGCTTTCATTTCTTAATCAGTGTGTTTCATGTCACGCAACGAGGACAGAAGGGATTCTGGGAAGGGAGAGGCCATCAGGACGCTCCGCTGTGTGTCTCTGGATGTCTTTCTCACTGAAATCAAATATAATCTAATATAATATATAAACATATATATATATACATACATATACATATATATATATATATATGTATATGTATGTATTATAACATATATTATATATTATAACTATATGGGCTTCATGCAAAAACTCTTTTGTATGAACAGATTACTTCTATAGACGCTGTGTGTGTGTTTGTCGGTGTGTGTGTGTGTGTGTGTGTGTGTGTGTGTGTGTGTGTGTGTGTGTGTGTGCGTGTGTGTGTGTGTGTGTGTGTTTGTGTGTGTGTGTGTGTGTGTGTGCGTGTGTGTGTGTGTGTGTGTTTGTCGGTGTGGGTGTGTGTTTGTGTGTGTGTGTGTGTGTGCGCGTGTGTCTGTGTGTTTGTGTGTGTGTGTGTGTGTGTGTGTGTGTGTGCGTTTGTCTGTGTGTGTGTGTGTGTGTGTGTGTGTGTGTGTGTGTGTGTGCGTGCGTGCGCACATGTACCGTAGTACAGTTATGTGTGCATGTATTGAATGTAAGTGTGTGTGGGTGTGTGTGTCTCTGTGTGTGTTTTGTGTGTGTATGTGGGTGTACATGTACAGTAGTACAGTTATGTGTGCATGTATTGAATGTAAGTGTGGGTTTGTGTATATATATATATATATATATATATATACAGTGTATAGGATACAGAGTGTACAGATATATAAATAGACAGCTCAGGATACTGGACACGCTTCAGTGCTCGGCTCCAACCAGAGACCGTCTGGAAGCAGCTGTGGTGGGCCGCAGGACTGAGACCACGCGGCCCACGCTCCAGATGTTGGACCACGCTGCACATACAGGACCAGTGAAAATTATAGCTGTCACTGTCCAGCTATCACACCAAAGCATGATGGGAGTGTCCCGGTGACTCAGCGGGTC
>JABXJD010000284.1:295000-310000 GCA_013375575.1 Percina caprodes | reverse complement strand
AGATCATGGGAGATCATGGGGACATCATGGGGAGATCATGGGGACATCATGGGGAGATCATGGGGAGATCATGGGGAGATCATGGGGAAATGGGGTCCAGGTTGAGAAAAACTCTAGTATTTTATGATGTAGGCCAACATGAGCGAACCCTCTTGGAGAGACCAGCAGTTGCCCCTGATATAGGTGTATATATATATATATATATATATATATATATATATATATATATATATATATACATTTATATATATATACTGTTGTTTGTATACACACACACAAACACAAAGTTGGACTAGGTTGTTCAGGTCTGCAGCTCTCAGTAGTAACACAAGCCTTCCGGGTGTGTATGGTCCTTTCATGGGGGTCACACACACACACACACACACACACACACACACACACACACACACACACACACACACACACACCTTATCTTGCAAGCCTTCCCGAAACATCATTGTTAAATTGTGTAATAGGGGCGACCATTAAAGTTGTGTTCAGTGAAGTGAAGCCCTGTTAAACCGGGGGGGGGCATATGTTTCTGATTACATCCAAGTGGTGAAACACAATAGCCCTCTTCAGCCCTCTTCAGCCCTCTTCAGCCCTCTTCAGCCCTCTTTAGCCCTCTTCTTGATCCTGTTTCCTCGGATTCGGCCTGACACTTTGCTACAACTCCCGGCCACAAACAGCGACATGGAAACCCGAAACCCGTAAACAGCCGAGTTCTGGGCTCGAGAAGGAGAACCGCAGAGTTCACTACCACATAATGTGATTATAGGTGGGGGGGGCGGGGGGGGCGGGGGGGCAGGAGGGGCACCGAGCCAACAGAACTGCATTATGGAATAATACGGAGAGTCTGTTTCCATAATGTGCTTTTTGAGGGGAACTCTTCATGTTGATATATGGATCAGAGTCCGAGCCCGGCAGCGGCTGCTGTGGTCCCGTTGACTTCCATCGTCGCAGCGGTCTCGCTCAGTACTGCACCAACGTCCAAGTCTATTTGGTCACTCAAGCCAGCCCCCCTTTGACCCCCACAATTTGGTCACTTTTAACAAGTTTTTTTTACAATTTTTTTGTCACTTTTTCCAAGTTTTTTGTCACTTGGTCCAAGTTTTTTGTCGTTTTTTGTCACTTTTTCTGAATTATTTAGTCACTTTTTTCTAAAGTTTTTTTCCAATTTTTTGTCACTTTTTTCTAAAGTTTTTTTCCAATTTTTTTGTTGTTTTTTTCCAATTTTTTTGTCGCTTTTTTCCAAGTTTTTGTCGTTTTTTTCAAGTTTTTTGTCACTTTTTTGTCACTTTTTTATCACTTTTTTCCAAGTTTTTTTGTTACTTTTTAATCACTTTTTACCAAGTTTTTTGTCACTTGGTCCAAGTTTTTTTTTCTTTTTTTTGTCACTTTTTCAGAAATATTTAGTCACTTTTTTCTAAAGTTTTTTGTCACTTTTTTGTCAAAACTTTCCAAGTTTTTTGTCACTTTTTTGTCACTTTTTTGTCACTTTTTTCCAAGTTTTGTCCAAGTTTTTTGTCGTTTTTTTTGTCACTTTTTCCGAATTATTTAGTCACTTTTTTATAAAGTTTTTTGTCACTTTTTTTTCAAAATTTTCCAAGTTTTTTTTCACTTTTTGGTCGCTTTTTTCCAAGCTTTTTGTCGTTTTTTTCTAAGTTTTTTGTTGTTTTTTGTCAAGTTTTTTGTCACTTTTTTCCATGTTTTTTCCAAGTTTTCTTGTCACCTTTTTCCAAGTTTTTTGTCACTTTTTTCCAAGTTTTTTGTCGTTTTTTTGTCACTTTTTCCGATTTTTTTATCACTTTTTACCAGACTTTTAGTGTCAATTTGACCTGAGGACAATGAGGACAACATGAGGACAACATGAGGACAACATGAGGACAACATGAGGACAACATGAGAGTTAATTAAACTAAAATAACATTTGCAAAAGTAATTTTTAATTACTTGTTTTCCTGATTCTCTGGGATCCAACCACTGACTGAACAGTGCTGATGTTCTCAAACTTCTGTCTTTAAAATCTGTCTTCATACATCGATCCAGAGGATTAACTAACTAACTAACTAACTAACTAACTAACTAACTAACTAACTAACTAACTAACTATTTCCTCCAACGGTCTGCAGCTTAAAGCTACTTTTCCTGGTTTTGGAGCTAGCAGCTGAAGTCTGTAAAGTTGTTCCAGTCCAGTCCTGCTCAGACTCTCCTCCGTCGCCTCGTGTGTGTGTGTGTGCGTGCGTGCGTGTGTGCGTGCGTGCGTGCGTGCGTGCGTGCGTGCGTGCGTGTGTGTGCGTGCGTGCGTGCGTGCGTGCGTGTGTGCATGCGTGCGTGCGTGCGTGTGTGTGTGTGTGTGTGTGTGTGTGTGTGCATTAATTAACACAGTCATATTCATACTCATTCTAACAAGTCTAACTTCTTCTGACTTTCAACCACATCTGCAGATGTTGTTGCAGCGATAACGGTTTTTTCTCGAGTTAAAGTGTCATTTGGCATCTGAAAATCATACAAATTCCTTCGATAGTTTAGTCTGCAGGGTCAGTGGGGAGGGGGGGGGGGCAGAGGTTCAGACAGACAGGAGTTTGGAGCTCAGTCAATTAGACATTTTGTTTTTATTGAAGAGTAGTTTATGCAACTTTCCCACATTTGGAGCAGCGCTCCATCTCTGTATTTATACATCAGAAATTCTTTACATGCTTCATAAAAGGTCTTGGATAAGACACAGAAATTAGTCTTCATCGTACACGTGCACGGGGAAAAGGCACAATGGCAGATAAGTGCTGGAAAAAAGGGCATTTTTGAGTATAATTCATAAATGTTTCTGTTACACGAAAACTTTGTACACCAGATCAGAACATAGATACAAATCTGAAGAAAGAAAAGTGAACATCTTTTTTTGTTTGAGTCGATTATGAGATCAGAACTTTAAAGGGTAACTTTGGTTAGTTTGTTCAACCTGGTTTTCCCATGTTTCGTCTTAGGTTAACGAGCAATTGCACACCTTCAATTTACATCCACAAAAGTGCTTGTTTTTCCGCTGACAGACTCAGATTATTATTCTAAGTGTCTGACAACATTATGGAAAGGATGCCTACAGAGATAGACTTTATTTAAAAGAGTAAGATCCTTTTTTGACCTTTTTCTGCAAAATTGCTATTGCTAAACACACCAGACTCCATGTAAACAGTAGTCAAAGTCGAGAGAAACAACATAAAACTACCAAAAACTATCTTGGTTCCAACAATCATCACTCTGGTCTGGTTGAAATAAACCCTTAATTCACGCAATTACATGTGAAGATATGCTGCTCTATACACGCTAAAAGTAGTGATTATTTACATGGAGTCTGGTGGAGATATGCTGCTCTATACACACTAAAAGTAGTGATTATTTACATGGAGTCTGGTGGAGATATGCTGCTCTATACACGCTAAAAGTAGTGATTATTTACATGGAGTCTGGTGGAGATATGCTGCTCTATACATGCTAAAAGTAGTGATTATTTACATGGAGTCTGGTGGAGATATGCTGCTCTATACATGCTAAAAGTAGTGATTATTTACATGGAGTCTGGTGGAGATATGCTGCTCTATACACGCTAAAAGTAGTGATTATTTACATGGAGTCTGGTGGAGATATGCTGCTCTATACATGCTAAAAGTAGTGATTATTTACATGGAGTCTGGTGGAGATATGCTGCTCTATACACGCTAAAAAGTAGTGATTATTTACATGAAGTCTGGTGGAGATATGCTGCTCTATACATGCTAAAAGTAGTGATTATTTACATGGAGTCTGGTGGAGATATGCTGCTCTATACACGCTAAAAGTAGTGATTATTTACATGGAGTCTGGTGGAGATATGCTGCTCTATACATGCTAAAAGTAGTGATTATTTACATGGAGTCTGGTGGAGATATGCTGCTCTATACACGCTAAAAGTAGTGATTATTTACATGAAGTCTGGTGGAGATATGCTGCTCTATACATGCTAAAAGTAGTGATTATTTACATGGAGTCTGGTGGAGATATGCTGCTCTATACACGCTAAAAAGTAGTGATTATTTACATGAAGTCTGGTGGAGATATGCTGCTCTATACATGCTAAAAGTAGTGATTATTTACATGGAGTCTGGTGGAGATATGCTTCTCTATACAGGCTAAAAGTAGTAATTATTTACATGGAGTCTGGTGGAGATATGCTGCTCTATACACGCTAAAAGTAGTGATTATTTACATGGAGTCTGGTGGAGATATGCTGCTCTATACACGCTAAAAGTAGTGATCATTTACATGGAGTCTGGTGGAGATATGCTGCTCTATACACGCTAAAAGTAGTGGTTATTTACATGGAGTCTGGTGGAGATATGCTGCTCTATACACGCTAAAAGTAGTGATTATTTACATGAAGTCTGGTGGAGATATGCTGCTCTATACACGCTAAAAGTAGTGATTATTTACATGAAGTCTGGTGGAGATATGCTGCTCTATACACGCTAAAAGTAGTGATTATTTACATGGAGTCTGGTGGAGATATGCTGCTCTATACACGCTAAAAGTAGTGATTATTTACATGGAGTCTGGTGGAGATATGCTGCTCTATACACACTAAAAGTAGTGATTATTAACATGGAGTCTGGTGGAGATATGCTGCTCTATACACACTAAAAGTAGTGGTTATTTACATGAAGTCTGGTGGAGATATGCTGCTCTATACACGCTAAAAGTAGTGATTATTTACATGGAGTCTGGTGGAGATATGCTGCTCGATACATGCTAAAAGTAGAGATTATTTACATGGAGTCTGGTGGAGATATGCTGCTCGATACATGCTAAAAGTAGAGATTATTTACATGGAGTCTGGTGGGTTTGGTGATGGTGATTGATGATCTGACTCTTTATCTAAAAGGTCTATCTCTGTAGGGATCCTTTCATAATGTTGTCAGACACTTAGAATAATAATCTGTCTGTCAGCAGCAACAACACAACTTTTAGTGAACGCTACCTGACGTTGAACATCTGTCCTGTCAGGTTACATCGCAGCACGGTCCACAGCTGCCGGTTACAGTTTTCTGGCTCAATACTGGACCAATTTCAACTGGACTTTGGTTCTCATCAGTCACTTACACAAAAATGTAGGAAATTAGGGTCCAGGTTGAAAAAAAATGAAGTTATCCTTTATTCCAAAAGTGTCTTTGGTTGTTTTTGGCTTCTCTCAGTTTAATCTTTGCTCATCGCGACCAACATCAACATTACAAGTTTCAGTGAGTGGGCGTTAGAGAGCATCACCTCCTTGAGTTTATCTTGGTCTGTTGAGTCTTTGACGGTGTGCAACAGCCTTTGGTATGCAGACTGATAGTCAGACTGATCGTCCGCTGGAGTGGGAAGAGTAATGTCTGCTGCAAAGCTCGGAGTTCGGTCTCAGTCGGCTGAAAAAAGAAGCTCAGTGTTCATCTTCCCATTTTAGGTTCCATCAACTACCTTCCCTCCAAGTGAGGGACAGAATCTGTCTTTCTATCTCCGTCTCTCGCTCTTTGTCCCACATTTCTTTGCTACCTGCCAGATAGAGTATATATATATTTATTAGAGCCCGACAAATATTGATGTTATCGGCCGATATTAGACATTTCGTGATCTATCGGTATCGGCATTTATAATGGCTGATATAAAAAAAGAAAGAAAAATAAATGAAATTATTATTATTTTTTTTTAATATTCATTCATCAGAATCATTTCTAATGACAAATAAAGGATTCTAATTTAATATTTAAAAAAAATAAAATAAAAAACGGACGGTCAGTGATGGTGTTTCATAGTCTGTCCACCAGAGGACGCTCTACAACGTCCCTGTTAGTGATGGTGTTTCATAGTCTGTCCACCAGAGGACGCTCTACAACGTCCCTGTTAGTGACAGCGTTGCATAGTCTGTCCACCAGAGGACGCTCTACAACGTCCCTGTTAGTGATGGCGTTGCATAGTCTGTCCACCAGAGGACGCTCTACAACGTCCCTGTTAGTGATGGCGTTGCATAGTCTGTCCACCAGAGGACGCTCTATAACGTCCCTGTTAGTGATGGCGTTGCATAGTCTGTCCACCAGAGGACGCTCTACAACGTCCCTGTTAGTGATGGCGTTGCATAGTCTGTCCACCAGAGGACGCTCTACGACGTCCCGTTAGTGATGGCGTTGCATAGTCTGTCCACCAGAGGGCTCTCGACGTCCCGTTAGTGATGGCGTTGCATAGTCTGTCCACCAGAGGACGCTCTACAACGTCCCTGTTAGTGATGGCGTTGCATAGTCTGTCCACCAGAGGACGCTCTACAACGTCCCTGTTAGTGATGGTGTTGCATAGTCTGTCCACCAGAGGACGCTCTACAACGTCCCTGTTAGTGATGGCGTTGCATAGTCTGTCCACCAGAGGACGCTCTACAACGTCCCTGTTAGTGATGGCGTTGCATAGTCTGTCCACCAGAGGACGCTCTACAACGTCCCTGTTAGTGATGGCGTTGCATAGTCTGTCCACCAGAGGACGCTCTACAACGTCCCTGTTAGTGATGGCGTTGCATAGTCTGTCCACCAGAGGACGCTCTACAACGTCCCTGTTAGTGATGGCGTTACATAGTCTGTCCTCCAGAGGACGCTCTACAACGTCCCTGTTGGCAAGACTGATTATTTTTAAGTTTCATATCTTAAGTTTGTATTTTTCTACATTTTATTTATCAGAACTTTAATATATTTTGATGTTCTGTTGTGACAATAAAACTAATTATTATCATATTATTTTAGTGAGAACTCATAAATAACTACAAATAACTAATGTTAGGGAAATCTGTTTTGTTATGTTACGCGTTCTGGATTTCTTTTTTAAAATATATATCGGCATATCAGATTTTTGAATAACCAAATATATGTATCGGTATCAGCCTGAAAAATCCTTTATCAGTCGGGCTCTAATATATATATATATACCGCGTTAGCCGCCATGTTGTTGAATTTCCAACCAATGTTTTTTAAGAGATTTACTTTATGATACAAGATACTTTGTTAAATTAAAAATGCGGGTTTTCATACCAAAACACCTTATCTTATGTAGATACCAACAGCTTTAAGCCGTGATAATGAGGACAGTCAGTTAAGTTAATGTAGGATACTACTAACCAAATTACCCAAATTACCCAAATTCACACGTTTGTAACTGTTAAATATTATAAAACAGCTTTTTTTATCATCTTTGAAATATTCCTCCATGTTACTGTAGTTCGGCGTTTCTTTGGCATCCAAAAGCAGAACAAAAGTCTTTAATTTTTTGAGTCTTTATGGTGAAGCGTCAGACATCCGTCCCAAAATGGCGGCGCCAGCAGAGACGCGTCTCACGCTGCGTTGTCCAAGCCTTGACTGTCTGTCTTTGTCCCGCCCAGGCTGATGCCTTGTATGAATGTAAATTCCATCAAATTATACTGTTTCCAGAAGGCCTTTTTGATTCGATATCACTTAATCCGGATAAAAACGTGCCGAAGGCGGTATCTACGCATTTGTGTCTACGGCTACCTGCACCCGCACGACTCCACCACCATGTCCTCGTACTGCTTGTAGACGACGTTGTTGGCCGAGTCGATGTAGAGGATGCTGATTGGGCTGAGTCGCGTGGGGACGCAGCAGGTCGGCGGCGTCGACTCCGGGTCCATGGAGTTCATCAGGGTCTGTATGATGGCGTGGTTGGTCGGCTCCAGGTGGGACCGGATGGGGAAGTCGCACACGCCGTCGCAGTGGAAGGCTTCGTACTCCAGCGGCGCGATGATCCAGTCGTCCCAGCCCATCTCCTTGAAGTTCACGTGGAGCCGTGTGCGGTGGCATCGCGGCCTCGTCTGCGTCTTCGCCGCCTGATGTTGGGGCAGGGTGTGCGGTGCCGGCGGCTGCGGCGGTGGTTTTTTCACCCCCCTTGCAGCCGGAGCTCGGCGCATTCGGCGCTGGGTGAACAGGTATTCGTAGACGGTTTTGTTGTCATGGCCCGACCGCGCTTTGATCTCGTTGTAGAAAGGTCACGTTTTTGCTTTTGCCAAACGCGAGAAAAAGGCCTTTTCCTTGTTGGTCCTGCCGGGCCGGGCGAACCCCAGACTGCGCAGGTCCACGGGGCGACCGCCCCGGTGCTCCAGGCCCTCCAGTTCGAAGCACAGCTGCTGGGAGTTCTGGTTCTGGGGGGTTTTAAAGCCCTTGAAGACTTTCCAGATGTCAAACACTTCCCATTTGTTGCCAAAACCGCCTCCGGGGACCACATCCTCCGTGGTCTTTGTCTGGAGCAGAACGGCCGGTTGCTTCCCCGACGCGCAGGTGTACAGGTTCAGGGACGGGGATGACGTGGTTTCTGCACCAGCTTCACCGGGGGATCCCATTGAGGTCCTGCGGGGGTCAGACGGGCGTTTCCTCAGGATGCGCAGCTCGGCCCCCAAGAGCCCGTCTCTTTCCAGAGAGCTGACGTTGAAGTGATACCTCTGCCGTCTCAGCTGGGGCCCGCGCTCATCTGGGGGGGGGGGACAGACACAACAACACAGAAATCTATTAGTATGCTGTATATGGTATATATATAAATCTTAGGGGAGGATAGGGCTCACATTGAAGGGAAAAGTAGAAACACAAGACCTAGTTTTGAAAATGTCCCAGAAATTTGGGATCTAGTCACACTATGCTCGCTCTTGGGTGAATTACTAGAATTGTTGGGACCTTATACAGTGGTCTAGACCTGCTCTATCTGTAAATTATAGAGCGGTCTAGACCTGCTCTATCTGTAAATTATAGAGTGGTCTAGACCTGTTCTATCTGTAAATTATAGAGCGGTCTAGACCTGTTCTATCTGTAAATTATAGAGCGGTCTAGACCTGCTCTATCTGTAGATTATAGAGCGGTCTAGACCTGCTCTATCTGTAAATTATTGAGCGGTCTAGACCTGCTCTATCTGTAAATTATAGAGTGGTCTAGACCTGCTCTATCTGTAGATTATAGAGTGGTCTAGACCTGCTCTATCTGTAAATTATAGAGTGGTCTAGACCTGTTCTATCTGTAAATTATAGAGCGGTCTAGACCTGCTCTATCTGTAAATTATAGAGCGGTCTAGACCTGTTCTATCTGTAAATTATAGAGCGGTCTAGACCTGCTCTATCTGTAGATTATAGAGCGGTCTAGACCTGCTCTATCTGTAAATTATTGAGCGGTCTAGACCTGCTCTATCTGTAAATAATAGAGCGGTCTAGACCTGCTCTATCTGTAGATTATAGAGTGGTCTAGACCTGCTCTATCTGTAGATTATAGAGCGGTCTAGACCTGCTCTATCTGTAGATTATAGAGTGGTCTAGACCTGCTCTATCTGTAGATAATAGAGCGGTCTAGACCTGCTCTATCTGTAGATTATAGAGCGGTCTAGACCTGCTCTATCTGTAGATTATAGAGTGGTCTAGACCTGCTCTATCTGTAGATTATAGAGTGGTCTAGATCTGCTCTATCTGTAGATTATAGAGCGGTCTAGACCTGCTCTATCTGTAAATTATAGAGTGGTCTAGACCTGCTCTATCTGTAGATTATAGAGCGGTCTAGACCTGCTCTATCTGTAGATTATAGAGCGGTCTAGACCTGCTCTATCTGTAAATTATAGAGTGGTCTAGACCTGCTCTATCTGTAGATTATAGAGCGGTCTAGACCTGCTCTATCTGTAGATTATAGAGTGGTCTAGACCTGCTCTATCTGTAGATTATAGTGCGGTCTAGACCTATGTTATAGCAAGAGCAGAGTGCAGGATTTGATCCTTTGTTTCCTAGAAAAGGCAGATATTAAAGATAGATTTGGGGATTTTATGAATGGATATCAGATCACTTCAAACAAAGATCGATTCTAATTTAAATGGAGAATCCGTTAATTAAACCCAACGTTAAGGAAAGCAGAATCATCAGGAATGTTGTACTGTTGTCTTTTGTTGTCAGTGAGGGAAACCAGTAAGCTTCTCCATCTAAATGGGATCCAGCAATGAAATCCCCACGTACACACACACACACACACACACACACACACACACACACACACACACACACTTCTCACGTCATTCTGCCTCCATCCTATCCAGGACTTGAGCATTGAAAAGTACATTAGAACCAGACTGGGAGACCGCATCGGACTGTAAACAGGCCTCTTATTATGGACAGATACCCAGCATCTGCTGTGGAGGACACACACACACACACACAGACACACAGACACAGACACACACACACATACACACAGACACACACACATACACACTGACACACACACACATACACACACACACAGACACACACACACACAGACACACACACACACATATATGCATACAAATACACACAGAGACACACACATACACACAGAGACACACACACACACACGCACACACAGACACAAACACACACACACACACACACACACACACACACACACACATACATGCATACAAATACACGCAGAGACAGACACACACACACCCACACTCACACACACACAAAGACACACACACATACACACACGCACACAAACACAAACACAGATACACACAGAGACACACACACATATACATGCAGACACACGCACACAAACACAGACACACACAGAGACACACACGCAGACACACATACAGACTCACACACACACACAGAGAAGAGACACAAACACACATACATGTAGACAAACACACACACACACACAAACACACACACACATCCTGGCACTTTCTCTGTGGAAGATCTGATTGAAGCTCAAACTGAGACGGATTGGACTGTCATGTGCGTTGAGAACAGAAAGGATGAAGAAGGTTTCAGTTCAGAGGAAGTCTCAGACTCGGTTATTATGATATGAATATGAATTATGATCAGCAGCCGATGTCTTCTTCATTATCGTATTCCTGGGTCTGCCTGCCTGCGTCCATGCCTTAAATGCTACCTTAGCTACCTACGTTATACATGTATACTATTAACATGGTTCTAACTGCAGTGGATGGCAGACAGGGACAGTGACCCCCGCTGTGTGAAGGAGAGATAACGCAGATCTTTCCTTCCAGCGGCCGTCATACACTGAACATTGTTGACTCTGTGCAACATAACCCATTATTACCATTATTATTACATCTGTGCATAATTTTTCATTTGGCAAATTTTCACAGTGCAATTTACTAACTCATGGGTAATTATTGTATAATACAGTACACTTATCTATCTCTAGACACTTATCTATCTCAGGGACACTTATCTATCTCTGGACACTTATCTGGGACACTTATCTATCTCTAGACACTTATCTATCTCTGGACACTTATCTATCTCTGGACACTTATCTATCTCTGGGACACTTATCTATCTCTGGGACACTTATCTGGGACACTTATCTATCTCTGGGACACTTATCTGGGACACTTATCTATCTCTGGGACACTTATCTATCTCTGGGACACTTATCTGGGACACTTATCTATCTCTGGGACACTTATCTGGTACACTTATCTATCTCTAGACACTTATCTATCTCTAGACACTTATCTATCTCTGGACACTTATCTATCTGGACACTTATCTATCTCTGGGACACTTATCTATCTCTGGACACTTATCTATCTCTAGACACTTATCTGTCTCTAGACACTTATCTATCTCTAGACACTTATCTATCTCTGGACACTTATCTATCTCTAGACACTTATCTATCTCTGGACACTTATCTATCTCTGGTTCACTTATCTATCTCTGGACACTTATCTATCTCTGGTACACTTATCTATCTCTGGACACTTATCTATCTCTGGACACTTATCTATCTCTGGACACTTATCTATCTCTGGACACTTATCTATCTCTGGACACTTATCTATCTCTGGACACTTATCTATCTCTAGACACTCATCTATCTCTAGACACTTATCTATCTCTGGACACTTATCTATCTCTAGACACTTATCTATCTCTGGACACTTATCTATCTCTGGTTCACTTATCTATCTCTGGACACTTATCTATCTCTGGACACTTATCTATCTCTGGACACTTATCTATCTCTGGGACACTTATCTATCTCTGGGACACTTATCTATCTCTAGACACTTATCTATCTCTGGACACTTATCTATCTCTGGTACACTTATCTATCTCTGGACACTTATCTATCTCTGGTACACTTATCTATCTCTGGACACTTATCTATCTCTGGTTCACTTATCTATCTCTGGACACTTATCTATCTCTGGTACACTTATCTATCTCTGGACACTTATCCATCTCTGGACACTTATCTATCTCTGGACACTTATCTATCTCTGGACACTTATCTATCTCTGGTTCACTTATCTATCTCTGGACACTTATCTATCTCTAGACACTTTTCTATCTCTGGGACACTTATCTATCTCTAGACACTTATCTATCTCTGGACACTTATCTATCTCTAGACACTTATCTATCTCTGGACACTTATCTATCTCTAGACACTTTTCTATCTCTGGGACACTTATCTATCTCTAGACACTTATCTATCTCTGGACACTTATCTATCTCTAGACACTTATCTATCTCTGGACACTTATCTATCTCTAGACACTTTTCTATCTCTGGGACACTTATCTATATCTGGGACACTTATCTATCTCTAGACACTTATCTATCTCTGGGACACTTATCTATCTCTAGACACTTATCTATCTCTGGGACACTTATCTATCTCTAGACACTTATCTATCTCTGGACACTTATCTATCTCTAGACACTTATCTATCTCTGGACACTTATCTATCTCTGGTACACTTATCTATATCTGGGACACTTATCTATCTCTAGACACTTATCTATCTCTGGGACACTTATCTATCTCTGGGACACTTATCTATCTCTGGGACACTTATCTATCTCTATATATAATTTCCCCAATGTGGGACAAATAAAGGTTTTCTTATCTTATCTTATCTTATCTTATCTTATCTTATCTTAACGACAACACCCATGGCGAACCAGTGACCGTTATTGGGTCACTTTCAATGCGATTTGCTGAATGATAGAAACACTGACAGCCAATCAGAATCCAGTTTACGACATGACACGGCAGAGACAGCTAGTTCCTACCACAGGCAATGAAACGTTTTAACACTTCCCCCCGAGCGTTGACACTCATACACATCACTGCACACACATTACAGGTTATCCTTCTATGCAGGATGGAAAAACACTAAAATATTTTTGGATCATGCACAACAAAACAGAGTTAAATCCTTCTTCCAACACCACCATGGATATAGAGCCCCTCGGCCAGCCATGCCATAGTCTCGCTTTGCCAGACCCTCGTCCAAAGCGCGTTGAAGGAGGGTCTGGCTAGTCCACATAGCATTCAGGGATGGGAGGAAAACGTGCTGAACTAAGCACAGAGCCACTGCAAAAGAGTTGTGCGAGAGAAAACTCTGATTGGACAGATAGTCTAGCTAGTGGTCTGGGTTTACCCTGCAGAGATCTGAGGACCAGGTAACCATAGTCCTCAGATTGGACAGATAGTCTAGCTAGCGGTCTGGGTTTACCCTGCAGAGATCTGAGGACCAGGTAACCATAGTCCTCAGAAATCAAACGCAGGTTAGAAAGCAGACACAGAGACAGAGGACGGGGACGGACATCTGGCCAAATAGGCAACAAAAAAACGACTACAAGGAGATTAGTATGTAGAGACAACAGTAGAGAGACAACAGTAGAGAGACATCAGTAGAGAGTAGTATGTAGAGACAACAGTAGAGAGTAGTATGTAGAGACAACAGTAGAGAGTAGTATGTAGAGAGACAACAGTAGAGAGACAACAGTAGAGAGACAACAGTAGACAGACAACAGTAGAGAGTATTATGTAGAGACAACAGTAGAGAGACAACAGTAGAGAGACAACAGTAGAGAGTAGTATGTAGAGAGACAACAGTAGAGAGACAACAGTAGAGAGTAGTATGTAGAGACAACAGTAGAGAGTAGTATGTAGAGACAACAGTAGAGAGTAGTATGTAGAAAGACAACAGTAAAGGAAGACAGTTCGGAAAGGATGAAAGAAAGAAAGCGAGTTAAAGGGGAAGAGATCCTCGTCTGCTCAGCCTCTCAGCTGGCGGGGGAGGACACGCTGGACAAATACAGCCCGAATTAGAAGTACATAAAGGGCCTGATATGTAAACCTTCAGCAGGACTAGAAATATTAAACTGTGGTCCTTCAAACATTGTTTTAAACAGTTTTACACCGTAAAGACAACATCACACGGGGGGGGCGCCCTCCTCGTGGCTGCGAGGAGTGTTTATTTACCCTCCCGAGGCCGTAGATCACTGAGAGGGGCTGGAAACACAGAAACCACACACACACACACACACACACACACACACGTAAATGCATAAACATACACACCCACATGCATGTGCACGCGCCCCTGCAAACCTCCAAATCCAAAATATAATAACATGACGCAGTAGCTATGTTTCCATCCACACGTTTTTATCCAAATTAAGTGATATCCAATGAAAAATGCCTTCTGGAAACAGGGAATTCATCAACTCAAAGGAACCAGCATAGTGTGTGTCCCTGTGTGTGTAACAAGCATAGTGTGTGTCCCTGTGTGTGTAACAAGCATAGTGTGTGTCCCTGTGTGTGTAACAAGCATAGTGTGTCCCTGTGTGTGTAACAAGCATAGTGTGTGTCCCTGTGTGTGTAACAAGCATAGTGTGTGTCCCTGTGTGTGTAACAAGCATAGTGTGTGTCCCTGTGTGTGTAACAAGCATAGTGTGTGTCCCTGTGTGTGTAACAAGCATAGTGTGTCCCTGTGTGTGTAACAAGCATAGTGTGCGTCCCTGTGTGTGTAACAAGCATAGTGTGTGTCCCTGTGTGTGTAACAAGCATAGTGTGTGTCCCTGTGTGTGTAACAAGCATAGTGTGTGTCCCTGTGTGTGTAACAAGCATAGTGTGTCCCTGTGTGTGTAACAAGCATAGTGTG
>JABXJD010000284.1:255000-292500 GCA_013375575.1 Percina caprodes | reverse complement strand
CGATATCCAAAGTACAAACTTAGCAAATTTTCCCTTAAAAGTACCAACATGTATCTTGCAGGTACATTTATGAGGCTAAATGCTCAATAAACCTGCTAAAAGCTCTACTGTGCAGGACTAAATGTGGATTTCAAAGACTCACACGTCGTAATATGTCCTTTAATAAATATCTATATCTGAAATATGAGTTTCTTTTTAACCAAATTACCATAAAATGGATCCTTCCAACGCTCTTTCATTCCTCTGATCTTAACTATTAGTCAAAATAATTCATAATTTCTGCTTTTTTAACTCTAATAACAGGTATAATTCTATATAAATGAGCGTTATTGACCATAAATGCAAAGATAAGTGGTAAAACTAGTAAGATGGTGGTAGTGGAGACTAAAAAAAGTCTGAAAAAGGGACAAAACTGTCAAATTTTTGTCCCTTTTTTAGTCCAAATAAATCATAATTTGTCAAAAATTTCAGATTATTGTCCCTTTTTGACATATAAGGGTTAAGGAAAACTGGAAAAGAAGTGTGCCAGGGTCACTTCCCCTTGTCCTTTATCCACAAAGTCTGAAATTATTTTGACTCAAAAAATGTGACATTTTTGTCCCTTTTTGAGTCAAAATAATTCATAATTTCTCCTTTTTTAACTCTAATATTAGGTATAATTCTATATAAATGAGGGTTATTGACCATGAATTCCAAAAAGTAGTAAAACTAGTAAGATGGTGGTAGGGGAGACTAAAGAAAAGTCTGAAAAAGAGACGAAAATGTCCAATTTTTGTCCCTTTTTGACATACAAGGGTTAGGAAAGCTGCAGCAGAAGTGCGCCAGCGTCGCTTTACCTTGTCCTTTATCCACGAAGCTGGTGATGGTGTTGGCCAGTCCCGCCTCGTGCAGCGCGCTACCGTTCAGCTCCCCGCTGGACAGAGACCAGTACAGAGACAGCATGTAGTCGTGGGGGGTAACCAGCGGCTGCTTGGGGTGCGCCTCGTGCCCCCTGAGTTTCTGCGCTTTGCTGCTGAATCCCCGCTGCGCGTGCGGACCCGCGCTCTGCTTCTGCGGCGCCTGTTTTTGCGCAGTGGCGCCTCTCGGAGCAACTTTCCCCGGTGTCTTCCCCGGTGGGGCACCTCCAACAAGCCCAGCCGCAGTCTCGACTTCTCTCCCTGCAACGTGCGCGCTAATAGCCGCGGGAGCGTGCGCTTTAATGTGGGCATCCCCGCCGGGGAGCCAGGAGCGCGCAGCCGCGTCTTTGCGTCCTAAACCGCCTGCTCGGTCCCGCGGCTGCGGCTGTTGCAGCTTCTGCAGCTGTGCGCGGTTCACGGGTGCAGAAAAGAGGGGAGAGGTCGCGAGCTTGCCTCTGAAAGCAGTCGTCTCGCCTTTGATTAACGGCGGACCCGCGCGGATCCGCGTAATCCGCACCGCAGGAGAGGGTTTCCACACTGGTGCGGACCCGCCGGTTCCTCTGCCGGTTCCTCCGTGGGTTTGCTGTCCTTCCCCGCGCCCCGCTGTCTCTCCGAGCCGCTGGTGTTGCTGCTCTGTGGGTCTGGTTCGGCCCAGAGACCCGAGTCCGGGACGCAGGTGAAGCAGAGTCCAGCAGCTCAGCAGAAGAGAGAGACGCGTCGCAACATTCATCCTAAAGCCCTTGTGCGTCTTGCCAGGCCGTCATTGTAACAAAGCGCAGTCTGTCTTCAGAGCCCGGACCCGGTTTAAATTAGAAAAAGAGCAGGACCCGGACCCGGTTTAGAGCAGAAACAGAAGAGGCAGCAGCAGTCCTGTTCGGTCCGAAACGTTCATCCTCTGAGTTTTCTCTGCGCACAGCAGCCAGAGGTGAAAGGCATAAGAAGTGCTTCTCCCGTCTGAAACAGACTACAGACATATGCAAGGCTGTAAAAGCAAAGCTGCGGACACGAGCGGAGATTTACAAGGTGAAGAAACACATCCTGCAACCCTTTAATCTCCCATCCGTCCTCTGTCAGAACCATAGTGCTGCAGGGATCCGGTGTGTGATCCAAAATGAATCAAAAAGATTAAAAAAAAATTCAACAAAGTGCAGAAATCCAGGGGAGAAACGCAGAGGCTTGCTTGACTCCTCGGCCGAGACTCTGCTGGATATCTTGTAAGAAACTTCTTTAAATCCCACTTTTTTTCCCCCAAGAGAGGCAAGAATGGCGTAATGCCTCCGTTTTTTTTGTTTTTTCTCTTTCCCTTCAAAGTTTGAACTCCGTCCAGTGAAAATGTTTCGCTCACACACACACACACACACACACACACACACACAAGCTGCAGGTGCTCAACAGAAACCCTCCAGCAGACCTGAGCAGAGGAATTGGAAACGGAATTCCACGAGCTGTTTTAATTAGCCCGTGATGTCATACTGTCCGAGCTCATTTAACAGCAATATTTCTTCTCAAATCTTCCTCCCCTTGCTTTCCACCAATGACTCACTCAAGTGCTGTAACACTAAATGGCACAACCCCCCTCCTCCCCCCCCCCTTCCCCAGAAGAGAAAGAGAAAAAGAAAAACTGCATTATGTCATCTGAAGTTAGTAGTGGTAGGTACCTTTTTCTGGAGGGTAGTTACTGTCTTTTAGGAGGGTAGTTACTGTTTTTCAGAATCATTTGCTACCCTTCTGTAAAAGGGTAACTACCCTCCTGAAAAAGGGTAACTACCCTCCTGAAAAAGGGTAACTACCCTCCTGAAAAAGGGTAACTACCCTTCTGAAAAAGGGTAACTACCCTCCTGAAAAAGAAGTATCTACCCTCCAGAAAAAGGGTAACTACCCATCTGGAAAAATGCTAACGTATCACCATCACATTGTTACTTGAAAAATTAACAAAAGAATTCTGCGTTATAACAAGATATTTTCACATTATAACGAGATATGTTCACATTATAACGTGATATGTTCACATTATAACAAGATATTTTTACATTATAACAAGATATGTTCACATTATAACAAGATATGTTCACATTATAACAAGATATGTTCACATTAAAACAAGATATTTTCACATTATAACAAGATATTTTTACATTATAACAAGATATTTTCACATTATAACAAGACATGTTCACATTATAACAAGATATGTTCACATTAAAACAAGATATTTTCACATTATAACAAGATATGTTCACATTATAACAAGATATTTTCACATTATAACGAGATATGTTCACATCATAACAAGATATTTTTACATTATATCAAGATATTTTCACATTATAACAAGACATGTTCACATTATAACAAGATATTTTCACATTATAACGAGATATGTTCACATCATAACAAGATATTTTTACATTATAACAAGATATGTTCACATTATAACAAGAAATGTTCACATTAAAACAAGATATTTTCACATTATAACGAGATATGTTCACATTATAACAAGATATGTTCACATTAAAACAAGATATGTTCACATTACAACAATATATGTTCACATTATAACAAGATATTTTCACATTATAACGAGATATGTTCACATTATAACAAGATATGTTCACATTATAACAAGATATTTTCACATTATGACAAGATATTTTCACATTATAACAAGATATGTTCACATTAAAACAAGATATGTTCACATTATAACAAGATATTTACACATTATAACGAGATATGTTCATATTATAACAAGATATGTTCACATTATAACAAGATATTTTCACATTATGACAAGATATTTTCACATTATAACAAGATATGTTCACATTAAAACAAGATATGTTCACATTATAACAAGATATTTACACATTATAACGAGATATGTTCATATTATAACAAGATATGTTCACATTATAACAAGATATTTTCACATTATAACAAGGTATGTTCACATTAAAATAAGATATTTTCACATTATAACAAGATATTTTCACATTAAAACAAGATATGTACACATTATAACAAGATATTTTCACATTATAACAAGATATGTTCACATTATAACAAGACATGTTCACATTAAAACAAGATATTTTCACATTATAACAAGATATGTTCACATTAAAACAAGATATGTACACATTATAACAAGATATGTTCACATTAAAACAAGATATTTTCACATTATAACAAGATATGTTCACATTAAAACAAGATATTTTCACATTATAACAAGATATGTTCACATTATAACAAGATATGTTCACATTACCATGATCCTTTTCTCCTTTTTTAACTCAAATATTAGGTATAATTCTATATAAATGAGGGTTTTTGACCATAAATTCAAAAATAAGTGTAAAAATAGTAAGATGTTGGTAGTGAAGTCTGAAAAAGGGACAAAATGTCTGATTTCTGTCCGTTTTTGACCCGGGAGGACAACACAAGGGTTAATTCATGATGCCACGAGGACTGCCAGCCTGGTGTCATAAATCTAGTCTCGAGGCATGCTCGAGGAATAATTAGCAGCCAGAAAGCTTGGGTTCAAATTTGGGGATTTTGGCAGTCGAGGAGGGTCTCTGGTGGTTTGTAACAGGAGCCGGGGTTCTGGTCCAGTGTTCCTGTTTCTCTTTCCTTTACTTGCGACCTGTGTCTTTCAGCGCTGGGCTCCGTATGAGTCGGCGTGATGGATGAACAGAAGTGATTGGATAATACGAGGCTGTCATGGGTCACGCGTAAAATCTACCTGATCCGGTCAGTTCACCTTAACAGCTGAAGGACGTGAGTAACCGCGACTGGCCGAGTAGCTGCAGCAACGACGAGGCTCAGAGGCTTTAATTGTGAAATACAGCTGTGGCAATGGCAGCAGAAGACAATTTCTCATGTTGAGAACATAAATGCCTGTCTCGTTTATTCTCAGGAAAAAATATAGACAGTTAAAGAAGTGGACCAACAGGTCCCGTTGTTTCCACGGAGACCAGTGAAGTCTATTAGAAGCTCTTTCCCGGTGATGCTGAGCGTTACTGCGCAGCCTCCAACTGAGCTGGAAGACGTAGATGTGACGTGAGCAACGTGTCTGAAAGTTGTAGTTTCTCTACATACTACTCTCTACTGTTGTCTCTCTACTGTAGTCTCTCTACTGTTGTCTCTCTACTGTTGTCTCTCTACTGTAGTCTCTCTACTGTAGTCTCTCTACTGTTGTCTCTACATACTACTCTCTACTGTTGTCTCTACATAATACTCTCTACTGTTGTCTCTACATACTACTCTCTACTGATGTCTCTACATACTACTCTCTACTGTTGTCTCTCTACATACTACTCTCTACTGTTGTCTCTACATACTACTCTCTACTGTTGTCTCTCTACATACTACTCTCTACTGTTGTCTCTCTACATACTACTCTCTACTGTTGTCTCTACATACTACTCTCTACTGTTGTCTCTACATACTACTCTCTACTGTTGTCTCTCTACATACTACTCTCTACTGTTGTCTCTAAATAATACTCTCTACTGTTGTCTCTACATACTACTCTCTACTGTTGTCTCTACATACTACTCTCTACTGTTGTCTCTACATAATACTCTCTACTGTTGTCTCTACATACTACTCTCTACTGATGTCTCTACATACTACTCTCTACTGTTGTCTCTCTACATACTACTCTCTACTGTTGTCTCTCTACTGTTGTCTCTCTACTGTTGTCTCTCTACTGTTGTCTCTCTACTGTTGTCTCTACATAATACTCTCTACTGTTGTCTCTACATACTACTCTCTACTGATGTCTCTACATACTACTCTCTACTGTTGTCTCTCTACATACTACTCTCTACTGTTGTCTCTACATACTACTCTCTACTGTTGTCTCTACATACTACTCTCTACTGTTGTCTCTACTACTCTCTACTGTTGTCTCTCTACATACTACTCTCTACTGTTGTCTCTAAATAATACTCTCTACTGTTGTCTCTACATACTACTCTCTACTGTTGTCTCTACATACTACTCTCTACTGATGTCTCTCTACATACTACTCTCTACTGATGTCTCTCTACATACTACTCTCTACTGATGTCTCTACATACTACTCTCTACTGATGTCTCTCTACATTCTACTCTCTACTGTAGTCTCTCTACATACTACTCTCTACTGTTGTCTCTACATACTACTCTCTACTGTTGTCTCTACATACTACTCTCTACTGTTATCTCTCTACATACTACTCTCTACTGATGTCTCTACATACTACTCTCTACTGATGTCTCTCACATACCTACTCTCTACTGTTGTCTCTACATACTACTCTCTACTGTTGTCTCTCTACATACTACTCTCTACTGTTGTCTCTCTACATACTACTCTCTACTGTTGTCTCTACATACTACTCTCTACTGTTGTCTCTCTACATACTACTCTCTACTGTTGTCTCTCTACATACTACTATCTACTGTAGTCTCTCTACATACTACTCTCTACTGTTGTCTCTCTACTGTTGTCTCTCTACTGTTGTCTCTCTACTGTTGTCTCTCTACTGTTGTCTCTACATAATACTCTCTACTGTTGTCTCTACATACTACTCTCTACTGATGTCTCTACATACTACTCTCTACTGTTGTCTCTCTACATACTACTCTCTACTGTTGTCTCTACATACTACTCTCTACTGTTGTCTCTACATACTACTCTCTACTGTTGTCTCTCTACATACTACTCTCTACTGTTGTCTCTAAATAATACTCTCTACTGTTGTCTCTACATACTACTCTCTACTGTTGTCTCTACATACTACTCTCTACTGATGTCTCTCTACATACTACTCTCTACTGATGTCTCTCTACATACTACTCTCTACTGATGTCTCTACATACTACTCTCTACTGATGTCTCTCTACATTCTACTCTCTACTGTAGTCTCTCTACATACTACTCTCTACTGTTGTCTCTACATACTACTCTCTACTGTTGTCTCTACATACTACTCTCTACTGTTATCTCTCTACATACTACTCTCTACTGATGTCTCTACATACTACTCTCTACTGATGTCTCTCTACATACTACTCTCTACTGTTGTCTCTACATACTACTCTCTACTGTTGTCTCTACATACTACTCTACTGTTGTCTCTCTACATACTACTCTCTACTGTTGTCTCTACATACTACTCTCTACTGTTGTCTCTCTACATACTACTCTCTACTGTTGTCTCTCTACATACTACTCTCCACTGTTGTCTCTACATACTACTCTCTACTGTTGTCTCTACATACTACTCTCTACTGTTGTCTCTCTACATACTACTATCTACTGTAGTCTCTCTACATACTACTCTCTACTGTTGTCTCTACATACTACTCTCTACTGTTGTCTCTCTACATACTACTCTCTACTGTTGTCTCTACATACTACTCTCTACTGTTGTCTCTACATAATACTCTCTTGTTGTCTCTACATACTACTCTCTACTGTTGTCTCTCTATACTACTCTCTACTGTTGTCTCTACATACTACTCTCTACTGTTGTCTCTACATAATACTCTCTACTGTTGTCTCTACATACTACTCTCTACTGTTGTCTCTACATACTACTCTCTACTGTTGTCTCTCTACATACTACTCTCTACTGTTGTCTCTCTACATACTACTCTCTACTGTTGTCTCTACATACTACTCTCTACTGTTGTCTCTACATAATACTCTCTACTGTTGTCTCTACATACTACTCTCTACTGTTGTCTCTACATACTACTCTCTACTGATGTCTCTCTACATACTACTCTCTACTGATGTCTCTCTACATACTACTCTCTACTGATGTCTCTACATACTACTCTCTACTGATGTCTCTCTACATTCTACTCTCTACTGTAGTCTCTCTACATACTACTCTCTACTGTTGTCTCTACATACTACTCTCTACTGTTGTCTCTACATACTACTCTCTACTGTTATCTCTCTACATACTACTCTCTACTGATGTCTCTACATACTACTCTCTACTGATGTCTCTCTACATACTACTCTCTACTGTTGTCTCTACATACTACTCTCTACTGTTGTCTCTACATACTACTCTCTACTGTTGTCTCTCTACATACTACTCTCTACTGTTGTCTCTACATACTACTCTCTGTTGTCTCTCTACATACTACTCTCTACTGTTGTCTCTCTACATACTACTCTCTACTGTTGTCTCTACATACTACTCTCTACTGTTGTCTCTCTACATACTACTCTCTACTGTTGTCTCTCTACATACTACTATCTACTGTAGTCTCTCTACATACTACTCTACTGTTGTCTCTACATACTCTCTACTGTTGTCTCTCTACATACTACTCTCTACTGTTGTCTCTACATACTACTCTCTACTGTTGTCTCTACATAATACTCTCTACTGTTGTCTCTACATACTACTCTCTACTGTTGTCTCTCTACATACTACTCTCTACTGTTGTCTCTACATACTACTCTCTACTGTTGTCTCTACATAATACTCTCTACTGTTGTCTCTACATACTACTCTCTACTGTTGTCTCTACATACTACTCTCTACTGTTGTCTCTCTACATACTACTCTCTACTGTTGTCTCTCTACATACTACTCTCTACTGTTGTCTCTACATACTACTCTCTACTGTTGTCTCTACATAATACTCTCTACTGTTGTCTCTACATACTCTCTACTGTTGTCTCTACATACTACTCTCTACTGTTGTCTCTACATACTACTCTCTACTGTTGTCTCTACATACTACTCTCTACTGTTGTCTCTACATACTACTCTCTACTGTTGTCTCTACATACATACTCTCTCTACTGTTGTCTCTACATAATACTCTCTACTGTTGTCTCTACATACTACTCTCTACTGTTGTCTCTACATACTACTCTCTACTGTTGTCTCTCTACATACTACTCTCTACTGTTGTCTCTACATAATACTCTCTACTGTTGTCTCTACATACTACTCTCTACTGTTGTCTCTACATACTACTCTCTACTGTTGTCTCTACATACTACTCTCTACTGTTGTCTCTACATACTACTCTCTACTGTTGTCTCTCTACATACTACTCTCTACTGTTGTCTCTACATACTACTCTCTACTGTTGTCTCTCTACATACTACTCTCTACTGTTGTCTCTCTACATACTCTCTACTGTTGTCTCTACATACTACTCTCTACTGTTGTCTCTCTACATACTACTCTCTACTGTTGTCTCTCTACATACTACTATCTACTGTAGTCTCTCTACATACTACTCTCTACTGTTGTCTCTACATACTACTCTCTACTGTTGTCTCTCTACATACTACTCTCTACTGTTGTCTCTACATACTACTCTCTACAGTTGTCTCTCTACGTACTACTCTCTACTGTTGTCTCTCTACATACTACTCTCTACTGTTGTCTCTACATACTACTCTCTACTGTTGTCTCTCTACTGTTGTCTCTCTACTGTTGTCTCTCTACTGTTGTCTCTCTACTGTAGTCTCTCTACTGTAGTCTCTCTACTGTTGTCTCTACATACTACTCTCTACTGTTGTCTCTACATAATACTCTCTACTGTTGTCTCTACATACTACTCTCTACTGATGTCTCTACATACTACTCTCTACTGTTGTCTCTCTACATACTACTCTCTACTGTTGTCTCTACATACTACTCTCTACTGTTGTCTCTACATACTACTCTCTACTGTTGTCTCTACATACTACTCTCTACTGTTGTCTCTCTACATACAACTCTCTACTGTTGTCTCTCTACATACTACTATCTACTGTAGTCTCTCTACATACTACTCTCTACTGTTGTCTCTACATACTACTCTCTACTGTTGTCTCTCTACATACTACTCTCTACTGTTGTCTCTACATACTACTCTCTACAGTTGTCTCTCTACGTACTACTCTCTACTGTTGTCTCTCTACATACTACTCTCTACTGTTGTCTCTACATACTACTCTACTGTTGTCTCTCTACTGTTGTCTCTCTACTGTCTCTCTACTGTAGTCTCTACTGTAGTCTCTCTACTGTTGTCTCTACATACTACTCTCTACTGTTGTCTCTACATAATACTCTCTACTGTTGTCTCTACATACTACTCTCTACTGATGTCTCTACATACTACTCTCTACTGTTGTCTCTCTACATACTACTCTCTACTGTTGTCTCTACATACTACTCTCTACTGTTGTCTCTACATACTACTCTCTACTGTTGTCTCTACATACTACTCTCTACTGTTGTCTCTCTACATACTACTCTCTACTGTTGTCTCTACATAATACTCTCTACTGTTGTCTCTACATACTACTCTCTACTGTTGTCTCTACATACTACTCTCTACTGATGTCTCTCTACATAATACTCTCTACTGTTGTCTCTACATACTACTCTCTACTGTTGTCTCTACATACTACTCTCTACTGATGTCTCTCTACATACTACTCTCTACTGATGTCTCTCTACATAGGCAAGGCAAGGCAAGGCAGCTTTATTTATATAGCACATTTCAGCAACAGGGCAATTCAAAGTGCTTTACACAAAAACAGTTAAAAGAAAGTAAAACCGATAAAACACAGAAGAAACAGTTTAAAAAAAAAAACAATATATAAAAACAAATAAAACACAAGAATAAAAGTTACAGTGCAGTATAAAAGAAAGAAATGAACATAATTTAAAGAAAGGCAACATCGAAAAGAAAGGTCTTCAGCATTGATTTAAAAGAACTGAGAGTAGCAGCAGACCTGCAGGTTTCTGGGAGTTTATTCCAGATATGAGGAGCATAGAAACTGAACGCTGCTTCCCCCTGTTTAGTTCTGACTCTAGGAACAGACAGTAGACCTGTCCCAGATGACCTTAGAGGTCTGGGGGGGTCATAGTGTACTAGCAGATCAGAAATGTATTTTGGCCCTAAACCGTTTAGTGATTTATAAACTAGCAAAAGAACTTTGAAATCAATTCTTTGGGGCACAGGAAGCCAGTGTAAGGACTTCAGAACTGGAGTGACGTGATCCAGTCTCTTGGTCTTAGTGAGGACTCGAGCAGCAGCGTTCTGAATCAGCTTCAGCTGTCTGATTGATTTTTTAGGGAGACCTGTAAAGACCCCGTTACAGTAGTCAAGTCTACTGAAGATGAAAGCATGGACAAGTTTTTCCAAATCCTGTTGACACATAAGTCCTTTAACCCTTGATATATTCTTAAGGTGATAATAGGCTGACTTTGTAATTGTCTTTATATGGCTGTTAAAATTCAGGTCAGAGTCCATGATTACACCAAGATTTCTGGCTTTGTCTGTTGTTTTTAACATTGTTGTTTGAAGCTGAGCGCAAACTTTTAATCTTTCCTCTTTGCTCCAAAAACAACCACCTCAGTTTTTCCTCATTTAATTTCAGAAAGTTTTGGCACATCCAGCCGTTAATTTGTTCAATACACTTAGTCAGTTTTTGTATTGGACTATAGTCCCCTGCGATAAGGTTATGTAAATTTGTGTGTCATCCGCATAACTATGGTAACTTATTTTTTGTTTTCCATAATCTGAGCCAGTGGAAGCATGTAGATGTTAAACAGAAGAGGCCCCAGAATGGAGCCTTGGGAACTCCACACGTCATATTTGTACGCTCAGATGTATAATTACCTATTGACACAAAGTAATCCCTATTCTGTAAGTAAGATTCAAACCAGTTTAGTACTGAGCCAGAAAGACCAACCCAGTTTTCCAATCGGTCTAGTAATATGTCGTGGTCGACCGTATCAAATGCAGCACTGAGATCAAGTAATACTAAGACTGAAATTTTGCCATTATCTGTGTTAAGGTGGATGTCATTAAAGACCTTAACGAGAGCCGTCTCAGTGCTGTGGTGTGGTCGGAAGCCCGACTGAAAGGTATCAAAGCTGTTGTTTAGTGACAAGAAATAATTGAGTTGTTGAAAAACTGCTTTTTCAATGATTTTACTTAAGAACGGAAGGTTTGATATTGGCCTATAGTTGCTCATTAGGGATGTGTCTAGATTGTTCTTTTTTAAGAGTGGCTTGATTACTGCAGTTTTCAAGGCCTGTGGAAAGATTCCTGAAAGATTCTCTACATACTACTCTCTACTGTTGTCTCTCTACATACTACTCTCTACTGTTGTCTCTCTACATACTACTCTCTACTGTTGTCTCTACATACTACTCTCTACTGTTGTCTCTCTACATACTACTCTCTACTGTTGTCTCTACATACTACTCTCTACTGTTGTCTCTACATACTACTCTCTACTGTTGTCTCTCTACATACTACTCTCTACTGATGTCTCTACATACTACTCTCTACTGATGTCTCTCTAAATACTACTCTCTACTGTTGTCTCTACATACTACTCTCTACTGTTGTCTCTACATACTACTCTCTACTGTTGTCTCTCTACATACTACTCTCTACTGTTGTCTCTACATACTACTCTCTACTGTTGTCTCTCTACATACTACTCTCTACTGTTGTCTCTCTACATACTACTCTCTACTGTTGTCTCTACATACTACTCTCTACTGTTGTCTCTCTACATACTACTCTCTACTGTTGTCTCTCTACATACTACTATCTACTGTAGTCTCTCTACATACTACTCTCTACTGTTGTCTCTACATACTACTCTCTACTGTTGTCTCTCTACATACTACTCTCTACTGTTGTCTCTACATACTACTCTCTACTGTTGTCTCTACATAATACTCTACTGTTGTCTCTACATACTACTCTCTACTGTTGTCTCTCTACATACTACTCTCTACTGTTGTCTCTACATACTACTCTCTACTGTTGTCTCTACATACTACTCTCTACTGTTGTCTCTACATACTACTCTACTGTTGTCTCTCTACATACTACTCTCTACTGTTGTCTCTACATACTACTCTCTACTGTTGTCTCTACATAATACTCTCTACTGTTGTCTCTACATACTACTCTCTACTGTTGTCTCTACATACTACTCTCTACTGTTGTCTCTACATAATACTCTCTACTGTTGTCTCTACATACTACTCTCTACTGTTGTCTCTACATACTACTCTCTACTGTTGTCTCTCTACATACTACTCTCTACTGTTGTCTCTACATACTACTCTCTACTGTTGTCTCTACATAATACTCTCTACTGTTGTCTCTACATACTACTCTCTACTGTTGTCTCTACATACTACTCTCTACTGTTGTCTCTCTACATACTACTCTCTACTGTTGTCTCTACATACTACTCTCTACTGTTGTCTCTACATACTACTCTCTACTGTTGTCTCTACATACTACTCTCTACTGTTGTCTCTACATAATACTCTCTACTGTTGTCTCTACATACTACTCTCTACTGTTGTCTCTACATACTACTACTCTACTGATGTCTCTCTACATTCTACTCTCTACTGTAGTCTCTCTACATACTACTCTCTACTGTTGTCTCTACATTACTCTCTACTGTTGTCTCTACATACTACTCTCTACTGTTGTCTCTCTACATACTACTCTCTACTGATGTCTCTACATACTACTCTCTACTGTTGTCTCTACATACTACTCTCTACTGTTGTCTCTACATACTACTCTCTACTGTTGTCTCTACATACTACTCTCTACTGTTGTCTCTCTACATACTACTCTCTACTGTTGTCTCTACATACTACTCTCTACTGTTGTCTCTCTACATACTACTCTCTACTGTTGTCTCTCTACATACTACTCTCTACTGTTGTCTCTACATACTACTCTCTACTGTTGTCTCTCTACTACTCTCTACTGTTGTCTCTCTACATACTACTATCTACTGTAGTCTCTACATACTACTCTCTACTGTTGTCTCTACATACTACTCTCTACTGTTGTCTCTCTACATACTACTCTCTACTGTTGTCTCTACATACTACTCTCTACAGTTGTCTCTACGTACTATTCTCTACTGTTGTCTCTCTACATACTACTCTCTACTGTTGTCTCTCTACATACTACTATCTACTGTTGTCTCTACATACTACTCTCTACTGTTGTCTCTACATACTACTCTCTACTGTTGTCTCTCTACATACTACTCTCTACTGTTGTCTCTCTACATACTACTATCTACTGTAGTCTCTCTACATACTACTCTCTACTGTTGTCTCTCTACATACTACTCTCTACTGTTGTCTCTCTACATACTACTCTCTACTGTTGTCTCTCTACATACTACTCTCTACTGTTGTCTCTCTACATACTACTCTCTACTGTTGTCTCTACATACTACTCTCTACTGTTGTCTCTACATACTACTCTCTACTGTTGTCTCTCTACATTCCACTCTCTACTGTTGTCTTTCTACATACTACTCGCTATTGATGTCTCTCTACATACTACTCTCTACTGTTGTCTCTCTACATACTACTCTCTACTGTTGTCTCTCTACATACTACTCTCTACTGTTGTCTCTCTACATACTACTCTCTACTGATGTCTCTCTACATACTACTCTACTGATGTCTCTCTACATACTACTCTCTACTGTTGTCTCTGTACATACTACTCTCTACTGTTGTCTCTCTACATACTACTCTCTACTGATGTCTCTCTACATACTACTCTCTACTGTTGTCTCTCTACATACTACTCTCTACTGTTGTCTCTGTACATACTACTCTCTACTGTTGTCTCTGTACATACTACTCTCTACTGTTGTCTCTGTACATACTACTCTCTACTGATGTCTCTCTACATACTACTCTCTACTGTTGTCTCTGTACATACTACTCTCTACTGTTGTCTCTCTACATACTACTCTCTACTGATGTCTCTCTACATACTACTCTCTACTGATGTCTCTCTACATACTACTCTCTACTGATGTCTCTCTACATACTACTCTCTACTGTTGTCTCTACATACTACTCTCTACTGTTGTCTCTCTACATACTACTCTCTACTGTTGTCTCTACATACTACTCTGTTGTCTCTCTACATACTACTCTCTACTGTTGTCTCTACATACTACTCTCTACTGTTGTCTCTACATACTACTCTCTACTGTTGTCTCTCTACATACTACTCTCTACTGTTGTCTCTCTACATACTACTATCTACTGTAGTCTCTCTACATACTACTTCTCTACTGTTGTCTCTACATACTACTCTCTACTGTTGTCTCTCTACATACTACTCTACTGTTGTCTCTACATACTACTCTCTACTGTTGTCTCTACATAATACTCTCTACTGTTGTCTCTACATACTACTACTACTGTGTCTCTCTACTACTACTCTCTACTGTTGTCTACATACTACTCTACTGTTGTCTCTACATACTACTCTCTACTGTTGTCTCTCTACATACTACTCTCTACTGTTGTGTCTCTACATACTACTCTCTACTGTTGTCTCTACATACTACTTCTACTGTTGTCTCTACATAATACTCTCTACTGTTGTCTCTACATACTACTCTCTACTGTTGTCTCTACATACTACTCTCTACTGTTGTCTCTACATAATCTCTACTGTTGTCTCTACATACTACTCTCTACTGTTGTCTCTACATACTACTCTCTACTGTTGTCTCTCTACATACTACTCTCTACTGTTGTCTCTACATACTACTCTCTACTGTTGTCTCTACATAATACTCTCTACTGTTGTCTCTACATACTACTCCTCTACTGTTGTCTCTACATACTACTCTCTACTGTTGTCTCTCTCTACTACTCTCTACTGTTGTCTCTACATACTACTCTCTACTGTTGTCTCTACATACTACTCTCTGTTGTCTCTACATACTACTCTCTACTGTTGTCTCTACATACTACTCTCACTGTTGTCTCTACATACTACTCTCTACTGTTGTCTCTACATACTACTCTCTACTGTTGTCTCTACATACTCTCTACTGTTGTCTCTACATACTACTCTCTACTGTTGTCTCTCTACATACTACTCTCTACTGATGTCTCTACATACTACTCTCTCTTTGTCTCTCTACATACTACTCTCTACTGTTGTCTCTACATACTACTCTCTACTGTTGTCTCTACATACTACTCTCTACTGTTGTCTCTCTACATACTACTCTCTACTGTTGTCTCTACATACTACTCTCTACTGTTGTCTCTACATACTACTCTCTACTGTTGTCTCTCTACATACTACTCTCTACTGTTGTCTCTACATACTACTCTACTGTTGTCTCTCTTACTACTCTCTACTGTTGTCTCTCTACATACTACTATCTACTGTAGTCTCTCTACATACTACTCTACTACTTTGTCTCTACATACTACTCTCTGTTGTTCTCTCTACATACTACTCTCTACTGTTGTCTCTACATACTACTCTCTACAGTTGTCTCTCTACGTACTACTCTCTACTGTTGTCTCTCTACATACTACTCTCTACTGTTGTCTCTCTACATACTACTATCTACTGTTGTCTCTACATACTACTCTCTATTGTCTCTACATACTACTCTCTACTGTTGTCTCTCTACATACTACTCTCTACTGTTGTCTCTCTACATACTACTATCTACTGTAGTCTCTCTACATACTACTCTCTACTGTTCTCTCTACATACTACTCTCTACTGTTGTCTCTCTACATACTACTCTACTGTTGTCTCTACATACTACTCTCTACTGTTGTCTCTACATACTACTCTCTACTGTTGTCTCTACATACTACTCTCTACTGTTGTCTCTCTATACTCTCTACTGTTGTCTCTCTACATACTACTCTCTACTGTTGTCTCTACATACTACTCTCTCTACTGTTGTCTCTCTACATACTACTCTCTACTGTTGTCTCTACATACTACTCTCTACAGTTGTCTCTCTACGTACTACTCTCTACTGTTGTCTCTCTACATACTACTCTCTACTGTTGTCTCTCTACATACTACTATCTACTGTTGTCTCTACATACTACTCTCTACTGTTGTCTCTACATACTACTCTCTACTGTTGTCTCTCTCTACCACTACTCTCTACTGTTGTCTCTCTACATACTACTATCTACTGTAGTCTCTCTACATACTACTCTCTACTGTTGTCTCTCTACATACTACTCTCTACTGTTGTCTCTCTACATACTACTCTCTACTGTTGTCTCTCTACATACTACTCTCTACTGTTGTCTCTCTACATACTACTCTCTACTGTTGTCTCTCTACATACTACTCTCTACTGTTGTCTCTCTACATACTACTATCTACTGTAGTCTCTCTACATACTACTCTCTACTGTTGTCTCTCTACATACTACTCTCTACTGTTGTCTCTCTACATACTACTCTCTACTGTTGTCTCTACATACTACTCTCTACTGTTGTCTCTACATACTACTCTCTACTGTTGTCTCTCTACATACTACTCTCTACTGTTGTCTCTACATACTACTCTCTACTGTTCTCTCTACATAATACTCTCTACTGTTGTCTCTACATACTACTCTCTACTGTTGTCTCTACATACTACTCTCTACTGTTGTCTCTCTACATACTACTCTACTGTTGTCTCTACATACTACTCTCTACTGTTGTCTCTACATACTACTCTCTACTGTTGTCTCTACATACTACTCTCTACTGTTGTCTCTACATACTACTCTCTACTGTTGTCTCTACATACTACTCTCTACTGTTGTCTCTACATAATACTCTCTACTGTTGTCTCTACATACTACTCTCTACTGTTGTCTCTACATACTACTCTCTACTGATGTCTCTCTACATTCTACTCTCTACTGTAGTCTCTCTACATACTACTCTCTACTGTTGTCTCTACATACTACTCTCTACTGTTGTCTCTACATACTACTCTCTACTGTTGTCTCTCTACATACTACTCTCTACTGTTGTGTCTCTACATACTACTCTCTACTGTTGTCTCTACATACTACTCTCTACTGTTGTCTCTACATAATACTCTCTACTGTTGTCTCTACATACTACTCTACTGTTGTCTCTACATACTACTCTCTACTGTTGTCTCTACATAATACTCTCTACTGTTGTCTCTACATACTACTCTACTGTTGTCTCTACATACTACTCTCTACTGTTGTCTCTCTACATACTACTCTCTACTGTTGTCTCTACATACTACTCTCTACTGTTGTCTCTACATAATACTCTCTACTGTTGTCTCTACATACTACTCTCTACTGTTGTCTCTACATACTACTCTCTACTGTTGTCTCTCTACATACTACTCTCTACTGTTGTCTCTACATACTACTCTCTACTGTTGTCTCTACATACTACTCTCTCTACTGTTGTCTCTACATACTACTCTCTACTGTTGTCTCTACATACTACTCTCTACTGTTGTCTCTACATACTACTCTCTACTGTTGTCTCTACATACTACTCTCTACTGTTGTCTCTACATACTACTCTCTACTGTTGTCTCTACATACTACTCTCTACTGTTGTCTCTCTACATACTACTCTCTACTGATGTCTCTACATACTACTCTCTACTGTTGTCTCTCTACATACTACTCTCTACTGTTGTCTCTACATACTACTCTCTACTGTTGTCTCTACATACTACTCTCTACTGTTGTCTCTCTACATACTACTCTCTACTGTTGTCTCTACATACTACTCTCTACTGTTGTCTCTCTACATACTACTCTGTTGTCTCTCTACATACTACTCTCTACTGTTGTCTCTACATACTACTCTCTACTGTTGTCTCTCTACATACTACTCTCTACTGTTGTCTCTCTACATACTACTATCTACTGTAGTCTCTCTACATACTACTCTCTACTGTTGTCTCTACATACTACTCTCTACTGTTGTCTCTCTACATACTACTCTCTACTGTTGTCTCTACATACTACTCTCTACAGTTGTCTCTCTACGTACTACTCTCTACTGTTGTCTCTCTACATACTACTCTCTACTGTTGTCTCTCTACATACTACTATCTACTGTTGTCTCTACATACTACTCTCTACTGTTGTCTCTACATACTACTCTCTACTGTTGTCTCTCTACATACTACTCTCTACTGTTGTCTCTCTACATACTACTATCTACTGTTGTCTCTACATACTACTCTCTACTGTTGTCTCTCTACATACTACTCTCTACTGTTGTCTCTCTACATACTACTCTCTACTGTTGTCTCTCTACATACTACTCTCTACTGTTGTCTCTACATACTACTCTCTACTGTTGTCTCTACATACTACTCTCTACTGTTGTCTCTACATACTACTCTCTACTGTTGTCTCTCTACATACTACTCTCTACTGTTGTCTCTCTACATACTACTCTCTACTGTTGTCTCTACATACTACTCTCTACTGTTGTCTCTCTACATACTACTCTCTACTGTTGTCTCTACATACTACTCTCTACTGTTGTCTCTCTACTACTCTCTACTGTTGTCTCTCTACATACTACTCTCTACTGTTGTCTCTCTACATACTACTATCTACTGTTGTCTCTACATACTACTCTCTACTGTTGTCTCTACATACTACTCTCTACTGTTGTCTCTCTACATACTACTCTCTACTGTTGTCTCTCTACATACTACTATCTACTGTAGTCTCTCTACATACTACTCTCTACTGTTGTCTCTCTACATACTACTCTCTACTGTTGTCTCTCTACATACTACTCTCTACTGTTGTCTCTCTACATACTACTCTACTGTTGTCTCTCTACATACTACTCTCTACTGTTGTCTCTCTACATACTACTCTCTACTGTTGTCTCTCTACATACTACTATCTACTGTAGTCTCTCTACATACTACTCTCTACTGTTGTCTCTCTACATACTACTCTCTACTGTTGTCTCTCTACATACTACTCTCTACTGTTGTCTCTACATACTACTCTCTACTGTTGTCTCTACATACTACTCTCTACTGTTGTCTCTCTACATACTACTCTCTACTGTTGTCTCTACATACTACTCTCTACTGTTGTCTCTACATAATACTCTCTACTGTTGTCTCTACATACTACTCTCTACTGTTGTCTCTACATACTACTCTCTACTGTTGTCTCTCTACATACTACTCTCTACTGTTGTCTCTACATACTACTCTCTACTGTTGTCTCTACATACTACTCTCTACTGTTGTCTCTACATACTACTCTCTACTGTTGTCTCTACATACTACTCTCTACTGTTGTCTCTACATAATACTCTCTACTGTTGTCTCTACATACTACTCTCTACTGTTGTCTCTACATACTACTCTCTACTGATGTCTCTCTACATTCTACTCTCTACTGTAGTCTCTCTACATACTACTCTCTACTGTTGTCTCTACATACTACTCTCTACTGTTGTCTCTACATACTACTCTCTACTGTTGTCTCTCTACATACTACTCTCTACTGATGTCTCTACATACTACTCTCTACTGTTGTCTCTCTACATACTACTCTCTACTGTTGTCTCTACATACTACTCTCTACTGTTGTCTCTACATACTACTCTCTACTGTTGTCTCTACATACTACTCTCTACTGTTGTCTCTACATACTACTCTCTACTGTTGTCTCTCTACATACTACTCTCTACTGTTGTCTCTCTACATACTACTCTCTACTGTTGTCTCTACATACTACTCTCTACTGTTGTCTCTCTACATACTACTCTCTACTGTTGTCTCTCTACATACTACTATCTACTGTAGTCTCTCTACATACTACTCTACTGTTGTCTCTACATACTACTCTCTACTGTTGTCTCTCTACATACTACTCTCTACTGTTGTCTCTACATACTACTCTCTACTGTTGTCTCTCTACATACTATTCTCTACTGTTGTCTCTCTACATACTACTCTCTACTGTTGTCTCTACATACTACTATCTACTGTTGTCTCTACATACTACTCTCTACTGTTGTCTCTACATACTACTCTCTACTGTTGTCTCTCTACATACTACTCTCTACTGTTGTCTCTCTACATACTACTATCTACTGTAGTCTCTCTACATACTACTCTCTACTGTTGTCTCTCTACATACTACTCTCTACTGTTGTCTCTCTACATACTACTCTCTACTGTTGTCTCTCTACATACTACTCTCTACTGTTGTCTCTCTACAGACTACTCTCTACTGTTGTCTCTACATACTACTCTCTACTGTTGTCTTTCTACATACTACTCGCTATTGATGTCTCTCTACATACTACTCTCTACTGTTGTCTCTCTACATACTACTCTCTACTGTTGTCTCTCTACATACTACTCTCTACTGTTGTCTCTCTACATACTACTCTCTACTGATGTCTCTCTACATACTACTCTCTACTGTTGTCTCTCTACATACTACTCTCTACTGTTGTCTCTGTACATACTACTCTCTACTGTTGTCTCTCTACATACTACTCTCTACTGTTGTCTCTGTACATACTACTCTCTACTGATGTCTCTCTACATACTACTCTCTACTGTTGTCTCTGTACATACTACTCTCTACTGTTGTCTCTCTACATACTACTCTCTACTGATGTCTCTCTACATACTACTCTCTACTGATGTCTCTCTACATACTACTCTCTACTGATGTCTCTCTACATACTACTCTCTACTGTTGTCTCTCTACATACTACTCTCTACTGATGTCTCTCTACATACTACTCTCTACTGTTGTCTCTCTACATACTACTCTCTACTGATGTCTCTCTACTGTTGTCTCTCTACATACTACTCTCTACTGTTGTCTCTACATACTACTCTCTACTGATGTCTCTACATACTACTCTCTACTGTTGTCTCTACATACTACTCTCTACTGTTGTCTCTACATACTACTCTCTACTGTTGTCTCTACATACTACTCTCTACTGTTGTCTCTACATACTACTCTCTACTGTTGTCTCTACATACTACTCTCTACTGATGTCTCTCTACATACTACTCTCTACTGATGCCTCTCTACATACTATTCTCTACTGATGTCTCTCTACATACTACTCTCTACTGATGCCTCTCTACATACTACTCTCTACTGTTGTCTCTACATACTACTCTCTACTGATGTCTCTCTACATACTACTCTCTACTGTTGTCTCTACATACTACTCTCTACTGTTGTCTCTACATACTACTCTCTACTGATGTCTCTCTACATACTACTCTCTACTGATGCCTCTCTACATACTACTCTCTACTGTTGTCTCTACATACTACTCTCTACTGATGTCTCTCTACATACTACTCTCTACTGATATCTCTCTACATACTACTCTCTACTGATGTCTCTCTACATACTACTCTCTACTGATATCTCTCTACATACTACTCTCTACTGATGTCTCTCTACATACTACTCTCTACTGATATCTCTCTACATACTACTCTCTACTGATATCTCTCTACATACTACTCTCTACTGTTGTCTCTCTACATACTACTCTCTACTGATGTCTCTCTACATACTACTCTCTACTGTTGTCTCTCTACATACTACTCTCTACTGATGTCTCTCTACATACTACTCTCTACTGTTGTCTCTCTACATACTACTCTATACTGATGTCTCTCTACATACTACTCTCTACTTACTACTCTCTACTGTTGTCTCTACATACTACTCTCTACTGATGTCTCTACATACTACTCTCTACTGATATCTCTCTACATACTACTCTCTACTGTTGTCTCTACATACTACTCTCTACTGTTGTCTCTCTACATACTACTCTCTACTGTTGTCTCTCTACATATTACTCTCTACTGATGTCTCTCTACATACTTCTCTCTACTGTTGTCTCTACATACTACTCTCTACTGATATCTCTCTACATACTACTCTCTACTGATATCTCTCTACATACTACTCTCTACTGTTGTCTCTACATACTACTCTCTACTGTTGTCTCTCTACATACTACTCTCTACTGTTGTCTCTCTACATACTACTCTCTACTGTTGTCTCTCTACATACTACTCTCTACTGTTGTCTCTACATACTACTCTCTACTGTTGTCTCTCTACATACTACTCTCTACTGTTGTCTCTCTACATACTACTCTCTACTGATGTCTCTCTACATACTACTCTCTACTGTTGTCTCTACATACTACTCTCTACTGATATCTCTCTACATACTACTCTCTACTGTTGTCTCTCTACATACTACTCTCTACTGTTGTCTCTACATACTACTCTCTACTGTTGTCTCTCTACATACTACTCTCTACTGTTGTCTCTCTACATACTACTCTCTACTGTTGTCTCTCTACATACTACTCTCTACTGTTGTCTCTACATACTACTCTCTACTGTTGTCTCTCTACATACTACTCTCTACTGTTGTCTCTCTACATACTACTCTCTACTGTTGTCTCTCTACATACTACTCTCTACTGTTGTCTCTACATACTACTCTCTACTGATGTCTCTACATACTACTCTCTACTGTTGTCTCTCTACATACTACTCTCTACTGATGTCTCTACATACTACTCTTAATATTGACAGATGAATCATATCTAGTTAAAACATCTAGTGTTAATGAAGGCTACTATGCTTTGGTTTTTGTATGTTTATTTGTTTTACTTCCTGTTCATTTTGTAGTTTTTGGTTTCCTGTGTTGTTGTGTAGTTTTGCTCTTTGCTCAGGAGTCTGCCCCGCCCAGATGTGTTTAACCTGTTTGTTGCTACCGCCCCCCTTTCCTTTTCCTCTCCTCCTTTACTTTTCATTCAGTGCCAGATTGCTGCGTTCGTTCCTGGCTGTGTGTACCTAGTGTATAGATTCTTCTACTTTATTGTCTTTCTAGTCTTTCTGGATTTCCTTTATCGACCGTCTGTTTTTGGATCCAGCTTTGTTATTAGTTCCCTTTCTGTTGAATCAACCTACTCGTCTCCTGTATGTGGGTCCTCCTCCTGCTAACCGTGAGTCTCACAGACCTTTTTCCTTTTGTATTGTGTCTACCTAATTTAGTTGATTCACTTAACCCTCGCGTTGTCTTCCCGTCAAAATTGAAAATGAACAATTTTGTTGATGCTTTTTATCAATGTTTTCAACTTTTTCTTATGTTTTTGTCCCATTTTTCAACACTTCTGATGCTTTTTTTCAACGTTTGTCACTTTTTTTGACGTTTAACACTATGTTACACTAAGGTATTAATTTAAGTTTTACAGTTATTTTTGGATGTTATGGTCAATAAACCTCATTTATAGGAAATGATACCTAATGTTTGAGTTAGAAAAGCAGAAATTAGGAATTATTTAGACTAAAATTAAAGGAATGGATGTTGATGATAATCACAGACTGGAATATGTCAACTTTTACTCTCAATACTATTTCAAAAACACTTCAATTTGTTTTCAAATGCTATAAAATTGAATAAGATGCCCCCAAATTAATGAAAGTAGAGATTTGTACTTGGCAAAGAGCGTTGTGTGGAATCAAACACGTTATTTTGGGGAATTACAATTGGGACCAATGATATAGAAAAAAGGGTCCATCTGACCCGAGGACAACATGAGGGTTAAAACTCTTTGAACCCAATAAAAACCTCTTACTTTCACCACAAACACCTTGGCTCTATGTGGCCTAACCAACGTTCAAACTATTGAACATGAACATACTTGTTGTATCAGCCTGCAGCACCCAGTCGCTCTACACGCTATATACAGCAATGAAACAACACCCTGAAATGAGTCACACTTCTGTGTTCCAGGTGAAGCAACAACAGTGAACACTGACAGAGCTCCACCCTCATCAGAATCACTCGAAACACAGACGGAAAACAGACGATCAGATTCACCTTCAGATCAAACTAACAACTTCCTCTGAGTGAGTTCAGCTGCAGGAGAGAAAAGTGGAGAACTACAACCCTGCTGCTCCACCCTGCTGATTCTCCACACACTGAAGGTGAGTTTGACTAAAGACAGGGAAGTGAGTGGAGGGGGGAGGGGAGCCATGACTGACTGTTCTTTCTGTCTGCTGTGTTTTCAGCTTCACTCTGAGACCACATGGCTTCCAGATCAGAGGAGGATCTCTGCTGTCCGGTCTGTCACGATGTCTTTAAGGATCCTGTTCTTCTGTCATGTAGCCACAGCTTCTGTAAAGACTGTCTGCAGAGCTGGTGGAGACAGAAACAATCTCGAGAGTGTCCAGTCTGTAAGGCGACATCTTCAAAGTCCAAACCACCTTGTAACCTGGCGTTGAAGAACCTGTGTGAGGCCTTCTTACTGGAGAGAGATCAGAGAGCTTCAGAGGCTCTCTGCAGTCTGCACTCTGAGAAACTCAAACTCTTCTGTCTGGACCATCAGCAGCCGGTGTGTGTCATCTGCAGAGATTCAGAAACACACTCCAACCACAAATTTAGACCTATCACTGAAGCTGCACGACAACACAGGAAGGAGCTTCAGGAAACTCTGGAGCCCTTAAAGGAGAAGTTAAAGAGTTTTGAACAAGTTAAAGTGGAGTTTGATCAGGCAGCAGGACACATAAAGGTCCAGGCCCGACGCACAGAGACGCAGATTAAGGATCAGTATAAGAAGCTTCACCAGTTTCTGGACGAGGAAGAGGAGGCCAGGTTGGATGCACTGAGGGAGGAAGAGGAGCAGAAGAGTCAGAGGATGAAGGAGAAGATGGAGGCTCTGAGCAGAGAGATAGCAGCTCTTTCAGACTCAGTCAGAGCCACAGAGGAGCAGCTGAGAGCTGAAGACGTCTCATTCCTGATCAACTACAAGGCTGCAGTGGGAAGAGTCCAGCAGCGCCCCTGCTGGAGGATCCACAGCTGCTCTCAGGAGCTCTGATAGACGAGGCCCAACACCTGGGCAACATGGGCTTCAACATCTGGACCAAGATGAAGGACATGGTCTCCTACACTCCTGTGATTCTGGACCCAAACACTGCTCATCCATGTCTCATCCTGTCTGAAGACCTGACCAGTGTGAGACGAGGAAAGAGACAGCAGCTTCCTGATAATCTAGAGAGGTTTGATATAAACGGCTTTGTCCTGGGCTCTGAGGGCTTTAACTCAGGGACTCACAGCTGGTATGTCGAGGTTGGAGACAGTACATTCTGGGTACTGGGTGTGTTAGCAGAGTCTGTCCGGAGGAAGGGAGTCATACTGTCTGGGTTATGGAGTATAATGTTCCATCAAGGTAAATACTTAGCATGGTCACCACCAGATCCAGCCACTGGTCTCATAGTGCAGAAGAAGGTCCAGAGGATCAGAGTGACTCTAGACTGGAACAGAGGAGAGCTGTCGTTCTCTGATGCTGATACTAACACACACATACACACCTTCACACACACTTTCACTGAGAAGATGTTTCCATTCATTTTAACTGGGGATAGAGTCCCACTGAAGATATCACCAGTGAAGGTGTGTGTTACAGTGAAACAGAACAGTAAGAGATAAAAAAGGATGATTATATTCATGATGTTTATTTCTTTAAGGGAAAAGTTGATATATTTAACCTCTTAATCTGCACCTGTCCTTCTGCTGGGTCCGTGTACTTTTTTGTTCATTTGATTTTTGTTTAAAAATACAAAATTTGAAATTGAACAAACTTGAAATTGAACTTTTAGAAATGAAAAAGGCCTAAAAACCATTGTGAATAAAAGACATTTATCTCAAAACAAGGTCATGCAGCTTTTAGCATATCCAATCGCTTAGTCAGGTGGTAGCCGGCTTTCCGTCTTGTTTTGTGTTTTGCTGTTTCCTGTTTTATTTTGACAGTTTGGGTTTTCTGTTTTGTTGTGTCTTGTTTACTTCCTGTGTTTTCCTGCTCTTGTGATTGCCTGATGTTTTTCACCTGTTTCCCAGCCCTGTGTCACCGGCCTCTTGTTACCTCCTTTGTATTTAGTGTCTGTGTTCCCTGTCTCCCCCCCCGATGGGAGGAGAGTGCAGATCATAACTGTCATACTGAAATTTGTGAAATCCATGAAATAATAAAGTTTTCTCATTACAAACAATAACAGAAGATGGGAATTATTTCAAAAAAGTTGTAGCAACATCTACTGTTGTCTCTCTACATACTACTCTCTACTGTTGTCTCTCTACATACTACTCTCTACTGTAGTCTCTCTACATACTACTCTCTACTGTTGTCTCTCTACATACTACTCTCTACTGTTGTCTCTCTACATACTACTCTCTACTGTTGTCTCTACATACTACTCTCTACTGTTGTCTCTACATACTACTCTACTGTTGTCTCTACATACTACTCTCTACTGTTGTCTCTACATACTACTCTCTACTGATGTCTCTCTACATACTACTCTCTACTGTTGTCTCTCTACATACTACTCTCTACTGATGTCTCTCTACATACTACTCTCTACTGATGTCTCTACATACTACTCTCTACTGTTGTCTCTACATACTACTCTCTACTGATGTCTCTCTACATACTACTCTCTACTGATGTCTCTACATACTACTCTACTGTTGTCTCTACATACTACTCTCTACTGTTGTCTCTCTACATACTACTCTCTACTGTTGTCTCTACATACTACTCTACTGTTGTCTCTACATACTACTCTCTACTGTTGTCTCTACATACTACTCTCTACTGATGTCTCTCTACATACTACTCTCTACTGATGTCTCTACATACTACTCTCTACTGTTGTCTCTACATACTACTCTCTACTGTTGTCTCTACATACTACTCTCTACTGATGTCTCTCTACATACTACTCTCTACTGATGTCTCTACATACTACTCTCTACTGTTGTCTCTACATACTACTCTCTACTGTTGTCTCTCTACATACTACTCTCTACTGTTGTCTCTACATACTACTCTACTGTTGTCTCTACATACTACTCTCTACTGTTGTCTCTACATACTACTCTCTACTGATGTCTCTCTACATACTACTCTCTACTGATGTCTCTACATACTACTCTCTACTGATGTCTCTCTACATACTACTCTCTACTGTTGTCTCTACATACTACTCTACTGTTGTCTCTCTACATACTACTCTCTACTGTTGTCTCTCTACATACTACTCTCTACTGTTGTCTCTACATACTACTCTCTACTGCTGTCTCTACATACTACTCTCTGCTGTTGTCTCTCTACATACTACTCTCTACTGCTGTCTCTACATACTACTCTCTACTGATATCTCTCTACATACTACTCTCTACTGATGTCTCTACATACTACTCTTAATATTGACAGATGAATCATATCTAGTTAAAACATCTAGTGTTAATGAAGGCTGCTATGCTTTGGTTTTTGTATGTTTATTTGTTTTACTTCCTGTTCATTTTGTAGTGTTTGGTTTCCTGTGTTGTTGTGTAGTTTTGCTCTTTGCTCAGGAGTCTGCCCCGCCCAGATGTGTTGTAACCGCCCCCCTTTCCTTTTCCTCTCCTCCTTTACTTTTCATTCAGTGCCAGATTGCTGCGTTCGTTCCTGGCTGTGTGTACCTAGTGTATAGATTCTTCTACTTTATTGTCTTTCTAGTCTTTCTGGATTTCCTTTATCGACCGTCTGTTTTTGGATCCAGCTTTGTTATTAGTTCCCTTTCTGTTGAATCAACCTACTCGTCTCCTGTATGTGGGTCCTCCTCCTGCTAACCGTGAGTCTCACAGACCTTTTTCCTTTTGTATTGTGTCTACCTAATTTATTTAATTCACTTAACCCTCGCGTTGTCTTCCCTTCAAAATTGAAAATGAACAATTTTGTTGACGGTTTTCATCGATGTTTTTGTCTTTTTCTTACATTTTTTGTCCCATTTTTCAATGTTTGTCACTTTTTTTGAGGTTTTCACTAACTTATTAACTTTAGTTTTACCGTTATTTTTGTAATTTATGGTCAATAAACCTAATTTATAGGAAATTATACCTAATGTTCAAGTTAGAAAAGAAGAAATTAGGAATTATTGAGACTAAAATTAAAGGAATGGATGTTGATGATAATCACAGACTGGAATATGTCAACTTTTACTCTCAATACTATTTCAAAAACACTTCAATGTTATTTTTTCAAATGCTATAAAAATGACAGTAGAGCATCGTACTTGCCAAAGAGCGTTGTGTGGAATCAATCATGTTATTTAGGGGAATTACATTTTACACAATACAATTACACAAAAACGGGTCCATTTGACCCAAGGACAACATGAGGGTTAAAACTCTTTGAACCCAATAAAAACCTCTTACTTTCACCACAAACACCTTGGCTCTATGTGGCCTAACCAACGTTCAAACTATTGAACATGAGCATACTTGTTGTATCAGCCTGCGGCACCCAGTCGCTTTACATACTATATACAGCAATGAAACAACACCCTGAAATGAGTCACACTTCTGTGTTCCAGGTGAAGCAACAACAGTGAACACTGACAGAGCTCCACCCTCATCAGAATCACTCGAAACACAGACGGAAAACAGACGATCAGATTCACCTTCAGATCAAACTAACAACTTCCTCTGAGTGAGTTCAGCTGCAGGAGAGAAAAGTGGAGAACTACAACCCTGCTGCTTCACCCTGCTGATTCTCCACACACTGAAGGTGAGTTTGACTAAAGACAGGGAAGTGAGTAGAGGAGGAGGGAAGCCATGACTGACTGTTCTTTCTGTCTGCTGTGTTTTCAGCTTCACTCTGAGACCAAATGGCTTCCAGATCAGAGGAGGATCTCTGCTGTCCGGTCTGTCACGATGTCTTTAGGGATCCTGTTCTTCTGTCATGTAGCCACAGCTTCTGTAAAGTCTGTCTGCAGAGCTGGTGGAGAGAGAAACAAGCTCGAGAGTGTCCAGTCTGTAAGGCGACATCTTCAAAGTCCAAACCACCTTGTAACCTGGCGTTGAAGAACCTGTGTGAGGCCTTCTTACTGGAGAGAGATCAGAGAGCTTCAGAGGCTCTCTGCAGTCTGCACTCTGAGAAACTCAAACTCTTCTGTCTGGACCATCAGCAGCCGGTGTGTGTCATCTGCAGAGATTCAGAAACACACTCCAACCACAAATTTAGACCTATCACTGAAGCTGCACGACAACACAGGAAGGAGCTTCAGGAAACTCTGGAGCCCTTAAAGGAGAAGTTAAAGAGTTTTGAACAAGTTAAAGTGAAGTGTGATCAGACAGCAGGACACATAAAGGTCCAGGCCCGACGCACAGAGACGCAGATTAAGGATCAGTTTAAGAAGCTTCACCAGTTTCTGGACGAGGAAGAGGAGGCCAGGTTGGATGCACTGAGGGAGGAAGAGGAGCAGAAGAGTCAGAGGATGAAGGAGAAGATGGAGGCTCTGAGCAGAGAGATAGCAGCTCTTTCAGACTCAGTCAGAGCCACAGAGGAGCAGCTGAGAGCTGAAGACGTCTCATTCCTGATCAACTACAAGGCTGCAGTGGGAAGAGTCCAGCAGCGCCCCCTGCTGGAGGATCCACAGCTGCTCTCAGGAGCTCTGATAGACGAGGCCCAACACCTGGGCAACATGGGCTTCAACATCTGGACCAAGATGAAGGACATGGTCTCCTACACTCCTGTGATTCTGGACCCAAACACTGCTCATCCATGTCTCATCCTGTCTGGAGACCTGACCAGTGTGAGACGAGGAAAGAGACAGCAGCTTCCTGATAATCTAGAGAGGTTTGATATACACGGCTTTGTCCTGGGCTCTGAGGGCTTTAACTCAGGGACTCACAGCTGGGATGTCGAGGTTGGAGACAGTACACTCTGGTCACTGGGTGTGTTAGCAGAGTCTGTCCAGAGGAAGGGAGGCAAACTGTCTGGGTTATGGGGAATAATGTTCCATCAAGGTAAATACTCAGCATGGTCAGTACCAGCTTCAGCCACTGGTCTCATACTGCAGAAGAAGGTCCAGAGGATCAGAGTGACTCTAGACTGGAACAGAGGAGAGCTGTCGTTCTCTGATGCTGATACTAACACACACATACACACCTTCACACACACTTTCACTGAGAAGATGTTTCCATTAATTGTGACTGCAGATAAAGTCCCACTGAAGATATCACCAGTGAAGGTGTGTGTTACAGTGAAACAGAACAGTAAGAGATAAAAAAGGATGATTATATTCATGATGTTTATTACTTTAAGGGAAAAGTTGATATATTTAACCTTTTAATCTGCACCTGTCCTTCTGCTGTTTCCGTGTACTTTTTTGTTCATTTGATTTTTGTTTTAAAATACAAAATTTGAAATTGAACAAACTTGAAATTGAACTTTTAGAAATGAAAAAGGCCTAAAAACCATTGTGAATAAAAGACATTTATCTCAAAACAAGGTCATGCAGCTTTTAGCATATCCAATCGCTTAGTCAGGTGGTAGCCGGCTTTCTGTCTTGTTTTGTGTTTTGCTGTTTCCTGTTTTATTTTGACAGTTTGGGTTTTCTGTTTTGTTGTGTCTCGTTTACTTCCTGTGTTTTCCCGCTCTTGTGATTGCCTGATGTTTTTCACCTGTTTCCCAGCCCTGTGTCACCGGCCTCTTGTTACCTCCTTTGTATTTAGTGTCTGTGTTCCCTGTCTCCCCCGATGGGAGGAGAGTGCAGATCATAACTGTCATACTGAAATTTGTGAAATCCATGAAATAATAAAGTTTTCTCATTACAAACAATAACAGAAGATGGGAATTATTTCAAAAAAGTTGTAGCAACATCTACTGATGTCTCTCTACATACTACTCTCTACTGTTGTCTCTACATACTACTCTCTACTGTTGTCTCTCTACATACTACTCTCTACTGTTGTCTCTACATACTACTCTCTACTGTTGTCTCTACATACTACTCTCTACTGTTGTCTCTCTACATACTACTCTCTACTGTTGTCTCTACATACTACTCTCTACTGTTGTCTCTACATACTACTCTCTACTGTTGTCTCTCTACATACTACTCTCTACTGTTGTCTCTACATACTACTCTCTACTGTTGTCTCTACATACTACTCTCTACTGTTGTCTCTCTACATACTACTCTCTACTGATGTCTCTACATACTACTCTTAATATTGACAGATGAATCATATCTAGTTAAAACATCTAGTGTTAATGAAGGCTGCTATGCTTTGGTTTTTGTATGTTTATTTGTTTTACTTCCTGTTCATTTTGTAGTTTTTGGTTTCCTGTGTTGTTGTGTAGTTTTGCTCTTTGCTCAGGAGTCTGCCCCGCCCAGATGTGTTGTAACCGCCCCCCTTTCCTTTTCCTCTCCTCCTTTACTTTTCATTCAGTGCCAGATTGCTGCGTTCGTTCCTGGCTGTGTGTACCTAGTGTATAGATTCTTCTACTTTATTGTCTTTCTAGTCTTTCTGGATTTCCTTTATCGACCGTCTGTTTTTGGATCCAGCTTTGTTATTAGTTCCCTTTCTGTTGAATCAACCTACTCGTCTCCTGTATGTGGGTCCTCCTCCTGCTAACCGTGAGTCTCACAGGCCTTTTTCCTTTTGTATTGTGTCTACCTAATTTATTTGATTCACTTAACCCTTGCGTTGTCTTCCCGTCAAAATTGAAAATGAACAATTTTGTTGACGGTTTTCATCGATGTTTTTGTCTTTTTCTTACATTTTTTGTCCCATTTTTCAATGTTTGTCACTTTTTTTGAGGTTTTCACTAACTTATTAACTTTAGTTTTACCGTTATTTTTGTAATTTATGGTCAATAAACCTAATTTATAGGAAATTATACCTAATGTTCAAGTTAGAAAAGAAGAAATTAGGAATTATTGAGACTAAAATTAAAGGAATGGATGTTGATGATAATCACAGACTGGAATATGTCAACTTTTACTCTCAATACTATTTCAAAAACACTTCAATGTTATTTTTTCAAATGCTATAAAAATGACAGTAGAGCATCGTACTTGCCAAAGAGCGTTGTGTGGAATCAATCATGTTATTTAGGGGAATTACATTTTACACAATACAATTACACAAAAACGGGTCCATTTGACCCAAGGACAACATGAGGGTTAAAACTCTTTGAACCCAATAAAAACCTCTTACTTTCACCACAAACACCTTGGCTCTATGTGGCCTAACCAACGTTCAAACTATTGAACATGAACATACTTGTTGTATCAGCCTGCAGCACCCAGTCGCTCTACACGCTATATACAGCAATGAAACAACACCCTGAAATGAGTCACACTTCTGTGTTCCAGGTGAAGCAACAACAGTGAACACTGACAGAGCTCCACCCTCATCAGAATCACTCGAAACACAGACGGAAAACAGACGATCAGATTCACCTTCAGATCAAACTAACAACTTCCTCTGAGTGAGTTCAGCTGCAGGAGAGAAAAGTGGAGAACTACAACCCTGCTGCTCCACCCTGCTGATTCTCCACACACTGAAGGTGAGTTTGACTAAAAACAGGGAAGTGAGTGGAGGAGGGAGGGGAGCCATGACTGACTGTTCTTTCTGTCTGCTGTGTTTTCAGCTTCACTCTGAGACCAAATGGCTTCCAGATCAGAGGAGGATCTCTGCTGTCCGGTCTGTCACGATGTCTTTAAGGATCCTGTTCTTCTGTCATGTAGCCACAGCTTCTGTAAAGTCTGTCTGCAGCGCTGGTGGAGACAGAAACAAGCTCGAGAGTGTCCAGTCTGTAAGGCGACATCTTCAAATTCAAAACCCCCTTGTAACCTGGCGTTGAAGAACCTGTGTGAGGCCTTCTTACTGGAGAGAGATCAGAGAGCTTCAGAGGCTCTCTGCAGTCTGCACTCTGAGAAACTCAAACTCTTCTGTCTGGACCATCAGCAGCCGGTGTGTGTCATCTGCAGAGATTCAGAAACACACTCCAACCACAAATTTAGACCCATCACTGAAGCTGCACGACAACACAGGAAGGAGCTTCGGGAAACTCTGGAGCCCTTAAAGGAGAAGTTAAAGGGTTTTGAACAAGTTAAACTGGAGTTTGATCAGACAGCAGGACACATAAAGGTCCAGGCCCGACGCACAGAGACGCAGATTAAGGAGCAGTTTAAGAAGCTTCACCAGTTTCTGGAAGAGGAAGAGGAGGCCAGGCTGGCTGCACTGAGGGAGGAAGAGGAGCAGAAGAGTCAGAGGATGAAGGAGAAGATGGAGGCTCTGAGCAGAGAGATAGCAGCTCTTTCAGACTCAGTCAGAGCCACAGAGGAGCAGCTGAGAGCTGAAGACGTCTCATTCCTGATCAACTACAAGGCTGCAGTGGGAAGAGTCCAGCAGCGCCCCTGCTGGAGGATCCACAGCTGCTCTCAGGAGCTCTGATAGACGAGGTCCAACACCTGGGCAACCTGGGCTTCAAAATCTGGAACAAGATGAAGGTCATGGTCTCCTACACTCCTGTGATTCTGGACCCAAACACTGCTCATCCAGAAGTCATCCTGTCTGAAGACCTGACCAGTGTGAGAGGAGGAGAGAGACAGCAGCTTCCTGATAATCCAGAGAGGTTTGACAAACTCCCCTGTCTTGTGGGCTCTAAGGGCTTTAACTCAGGGACTCACAGCTGGGATATTGAGGTTGGAGACAGTACATACTGGTCACTGGGTGTGTTAGCAGAGTCTGTCCAGAGGAGGGGAGACATACTGTCTGGGTTATGGGGAATAGGGTTCCATAAAGATAAATACTCAGCACGGTCTTTACCAGATCCAGCCACTGGTCTCATACTGCAGAAGAAGGTCCAGAGGATCAGAGTGACTCTGGACTGGAACAGAGGAGAGCTGTCGTTCTCTGATACTGATACTAACACACACATACACACCTTCACACACACTTTCACTGAGAAGATGTTTCCATTCATTTACACTGGGGATGAAGTCCCACTGAAGATATCACCAATGAAGTTGTGTGTGACAGTAAGAGATAAAAAAGGATGATTATATTCATGATGTTTATTTCTTTAAGGGAAATGTTGATATATTTAACCTCTTAATCTGCACCTGTCCTTCTGCTGGGTCCGTGTACTTTTTCTTTCATTTGATTTTTGTTTTAAAATACAAAATTTGAAATTGAACACAAGGCGTTTTTCATTTTCATGGTCAAAACGGGATGGGAGATTTTCATATTCTATTTCATATAATAAATAAAATCACTAAAAATAGAAATGAAAAAGGCCTAAAAACCACTGTGAATAAAAGACATTTATCTCAAAACAAGGTCATGCAGCTTTTAGCATATCCAATCGCTTAGTCAGGTGGTAGCCGGCTTTCTGTCTTGTTTTGTGTTTTGCTGTTTCCTGTTTTATTTTGACAGTTTGGGTTTTCTGTTTTGTTGTGTCTTGTTTACTTCCTGTGTTTTCCCGCTCTTGTGATTGCCTGATGTTTTTCACCTGTTTCCCAGCCCTGTGTCACCGGCCTCTTGTTACCTCCTTTGTATTTAGTGTCTGTGTTCCCTGTCTCCCCCGATGGGAGGAGAGTGCAGATGTGAGTCGTGCATGCTCAGATTTAATCGGTTTACGACATAACTGTTATACTGAAATTTGTGAAATCCATGAAATAATAAAGTTTTCTCATTACAAACAATAACAGAAGATGGGAATTATTTCAAAAATGTTGTAGCTATCTATGCTAACGTTAGCTCAAAACACCATTCAACTGACAGCCTTTGTTGTGTTTGATTGCTAGCTTGAAGCTAAGCTAGCAATCTAGCTATCTAGATGTTTAGCTATCTAATTCACTTCAATTAATTTAAATTTTATTTATCATATCAATTCATAACAAGAGTTATCTCGAGAAACTTTACAGATAGAGCAGGTTTAGACCGCTCTATAATTTAACCAACAGTTCTCGTATTTCCCTCCAGAGCAACAATGTGACAGTAGTGAGGAAAAACTCCTTTTAGGAAGATACCTGGGACAGACCCAGACCCAGACCCAGGCTCTTGGTAGGCGGAGTCTGACTGCCTGTTGGGGTTTAAATGAAGAGCGGCAATAACAGTCACAATAAAAGATAATGGAACAGTGACTAAAAATAGTAGTTTATAGTAGTTCATGGCGTAGCAGGACGTAGCAGGACGTAGCAGGACGCAGCAGGACGCAGCAGGACGTAGCAGGACGTAGCAGGACGTAGCAGGACGTAGCAGGACGTAGCAGGACGCAGCAGGACGTAGCAGGACGTAGCAGGACGCAGCAGGACGTAGCAGGACGTAGCAGGACGCAGCAGGACGCAGCAGGACGCAGCAGGACGTAGCAGGACGTAGCAGGATGAACACAACATCGCAGGACGTGTAGCGGGACCATGGCTACAGCTGCTACTATGATGATGGAGCCTCCCTGATCCAAGGAAACATGCTGGGGGGTAAAGAACATAAGGACTCCGGGGAATGACTCCACAGAGCTAGGTTAGTAACTAGGTTAGTAACTAGGTTAGTAACTAGGTTAGTAACTAGCATTTCTGGGACATGGATGCACACAAATGGAAAGATAGAAAGAAAGAAAGATAGAGGAGAGAGGAACTCAGTGAGTCTAAAACTAGTACAGCATAACTAGGAGAGACGGGGTAAAGAGAGGAGAGACGGGGTAAAGAGAAGAGAGACGGGGTAAAGAGAGGAGAGACGGGTTAAAGAGAGGAGAGACGGGGTAAAGAGAGGAGAGACGGGGTAAAGAGAGGAGAGACGGGGTAAAGAGAGGAGAGACGGGGTAAAGAGAGGAGAGACGGGGTAAAGAGAGGAGAGACGGGGTAAGGGAGGAGAGACGGGGTAAAGAGAGGAGAGACGGGGTAAAGAGAGGAGAGACGGGGTAAAGAGAGGAGAGACGGGGTAAAGAGAGGAGAGGGGTAAAGAGAGGAGAGACGGGGTAAAGAGAGGAGAGACGGGGTAAAGAGAGGAGAGACGGTGGTAAAGAGAGGAGAGACGGGGTAAAGAGAGGAGAGACGGGGTAAAGAGAGGAGAGACGGGGTAAAGAGAGGAGAGACGGGGTAAAGAGAGGAGAGACGGGGTAAAGGGAGGAGAGACGGGGTAAAGAGAGGAGAGACGGGGTAAAGGGAGGAGAGACGGGGTAAAGAGAGGAGAGACGGGGTAAAGAGAGGAGAGACGGGGTAAAGAGAGGAGCCTGGTCAGGCTGCACTGCCTCCCTCTAGTTTTATTATATTATATTATTTGCATATCTCATAAAGCTTTCTCACTTAAAGTTTTGTTGACACATTCAATTCAGCAAAAAAGTTCCTTAGCCATCATTTAAGTTAGCACAGCTGAAAAAACATGGGAAAAAGTCATGAAAAGTGAAATAAAAACTTCAGAAAAAACCACAACAAGTAGGTGGCCAAAAATTAATTTAGGAACCTAAAAATGAGTCATCAGGTCTGGTTGGAGTCTACGAGGGGCCGGATTTGGCCCGCGGGCCTTGAGTTTGACACGTGGATTGGATGATGCTGAGTAAGTTCTGTGCAGTAAATGGTTAACGTCCGGATTCTCTGCAGCCGGTGTTTGACCGCGTGCCCCCCCTCCCGTCCCCTCTCCCGTCCGCCCTCCCGTCCCCCCTCCCGTCCGCCTCCGTCCCCCCTCCCGTCCGCCTCCCGTCCCCCTCCCGTCCCCCTCCCGTCCCCCTCCCGTCCGCCCTCCCGTCCCCCCTCCCGTCCGCCCTCCCGTCCGCCCTCCCGTCCCCCCTCCCGTCCGCCCTCCCGTCCGCCCTCCCGTCCCCCCTCCCGTCCACCCTCCCGTCCGCCCTCCCGTCCCCCTCCCGTCCGCCTCCCGTCCGCCCTCCCG
>JABXJD010000284.1:237500-250000 GCA_013375575.1 Percina caprodes | reverse complement strand
CAACATGGGGACAACATGAAGACAACATGAGGACAACATGGGGACAACATGGGGACAACATGAGGACAACATGAGGACAACATGAGGACAACATGGGGACAACATGAAGACAACATGAGGACAACATGAAGACAACATGAGGACAACATGGGGACAACATGAGGACAACACGAGGACAACATGGGGACAACACGAGGACATGAGGACAACATGAGGACAACATGAAGACAACATGAGGACAACATGGGGACAACATGAGGACAACTTGGGGACAACATGAGGACAACACGAGGACAACATGGGGACAACATGAGGACAGCATGGGGACGACATGAAGACAACATGAAGACAACATGAGGACAAAATGAGGGTTAACATAGGCACATGCTAATTACTGTTAACTAACATGCTAGTTAACATTAGTAATTAATGATTATGACGGAATCGTTAGTCTATTTTTATAATAACGTGAGCTACAAGCTAACGGAGCCTTTTATACATTGTTGTGTTTCTTTAGAAATAAACAACAGACAAATAGAGTCTTTAAACGCTTCAGATGGAAAGTTATTTGCTGTCAAAATGAATGGGAGTCAATGGGATGCTAACAAAATGAATGGGAGTCAATGGGATGCTAACAAAATGAATGGGAGTCAATGGGATGCTAACTGCAGGTGAGTGCTTCGTAGCATTAAAATGGCGCCATGGGAGCTACGCTTAGAGAGGAGTGCCCCCTTCCCCCCCCCCCTTGGCTGTTACTCCTTCTCTACCTCACCTGTCTGACCTCCCCCCCCCCTCCCCCCCCTATGATCTGCCCCCTCACTTTTCAGCACATGGCCCTTATGTTACCTGGCATGCGAATACAGCCGTTTATTTTCACGGGGATACGTTTTCTGGCAATCTCTGCCAGAGACAATATTATGCTGGAAACATACAGGTATTACCTGTTAAGATTTCACATGGACAAATAAACCGGAGTGGCCGGGCTGTGGAGCGGCCCAACAGAGAAGAGACTGTGTGCGAAACCAGGGGGAAGCTGCTCAATCACTAATAATTGCTCCCCCCTCCATACATCCATCCATCGGCCTCTCTATGTCCCCCCCCCCTCCCCCCCGGTCCAGGTGATTTCCAACCACCTCTGTCATTTATCTTCCCCGGCCTTTGATTTCAACGTGACATTCATTTCACGCTCATTTCCTCTCAGCTCTGCTGCCGTCAAGGCCGGCCTTTCATACGCAGCTCAGGGCCACTAAACAGTCTCTTATGCTCTGACCTTTAGCGGGGGAGGGGTGGGGTGGGGGCGGCGGAGACAAACAGCGCTCAGCAGGGCGTAAATGATGATGGATCTGTTCTGGCCAACTTCAGGGGTTGAGTTACGCGGGACTGGCTGCGGTTTTCATCTGGCTGCATGTGCTCAGGTTCAGGCTCCGAGGGCAGGACTGCAGATCTGTTGTTGCACTCACAGGGGTAATAATGACTCTCAGGGGTTAAAACGTAGGACAGGGTTAATTGCTGAATGGTTAATTAAGAGGTAGTTAAGTAAACTATTCGGTCAAAGGACAATGTAGTTACTTTTACTGTTAAACCTGTGTGTGTGTGTGTGTGTGTGTGTGTGTGTGTGTGTGTGTGTGTGTGTGTGTCGGGTGGGCAGCTGCTGCCCTCCAGTGGCTCACTGAGGTTTTTACAAAAACGTAAATGGAAATAAATAACATGTATAAAGAATTTATACTTATTGTTGAATGCCCAAAGTGGTTTGTAGAGAGACAACAGTAGAGAGTAGTATGTAGAGAGACAACAGTAGAGAGACAACAGTAGAGAGTAGTATGTAGAGAGACAACAGTAGAGAGACAACAGTAGAGAGTAGTATGTAGAGAGACAACAGTAGAGAGTAGTATGTAGAGAGACAACAGTAGAGAGACAACAGTAGAGAGTAGTATGTAGAGAGACAACAGTAGAGAGTAGTATGTAGAGACAACAGTAGAGAGTAGTATGTAGAGACAACAGTAGAGAGTAGTATGTAGAGAGACATCAGTAGAGAGTAGTATGTAGAGAGACATCAGTAGAGAGTAGTATGTAGAGACAACAGTAGAGAGTAGTATGTAGAGAGACAACAGTAGAGAGTAGTATGTAGAGAGACAACAGTAGAGAGTAGTATGTAGAGACAACAGTAGAGAGTAGTATGTAGAGAGACAACAGTAGAGAGTAGTATGTAGAGAGACAACAGTAGAGAGTAGTATGTAGAGACAACAGTAGAGAGTAGTATGTAGAGACAACAGTAGAGAGTAGTATGTAGAGAGACAACAGTAGAGAGTAGTATGTAGAGGGACATCAGTAGAGAGTAGTATGTAGAGACAACAGTAGAGAGTAGTATGTAGAGAGACATCAGTAGAGAGTAGCATGTAGAGAGACAACAGTAGAGAGTAGTATGTAGAGACAACAGTAGAGAGTAGTATGTAGAGACAACAGTAGAGAGTAGTATGTAGAGAGACAACAGTAGAGAGTAGTATGTAGAGGGACATCAGTAGAGAGTAGTATGTAGAGACAACAGTAGAGAGTAGTATGTAAAGACAACAGTAGAGAGTAGTATGTAGAGACAACAGTAGAGAGTAGTATGTAGAGACAACAGTAGAGAGTAGTATGTAGAGAGACAGCAGTAGAGAGTAGTATGTAGAGACAACAGTAGAGAGTAGTATGTAGAGAGACATCAGTAGAGAGACAACAGTAGAGAGACATCAGTAGAGAGACAACAGTAGAGAGTAGTATGTAGAGAGACAACAGTAGAGAGTAGTATGTAGAGACATCAGTAGAGAGTAGTATGTAGAGACAACAGTAGAGAGTAGTATGTAGAGACATCAGTAGAGAGACAGCAGTAGAGAGACATCAGTAGAGAGACAACAGTAGAGAGTAGTATGTAGAGAGACAACAGTAGAGAGTAGTATGTAGAGACATCAGTAGAGAGTAGTATGTAACAAGCAACAGTGCGACAGTGGCGAGGAAAAACTTCCTTTTAGGCAGAAACCTGGGACAGACCCAGGCCCAGACCTAGACCCAGACCCAGACCCAGACCCAGGCTCTTGGTAGGCGGTGTCTGACGACCGGTTGGGGTTAGAATGAAGAGTGGCAATAACAGCCACAAAAAATAGTAGTTTGTAGTAGTTCTTTGTAGTAGATCATGGTATAGCAGGACACTGTGCAGCATTACAAGGCCCAGCAGGACGTAGCAGGACATAGCAGGATGTAGCAGAACGTAGCAGGACGTAGCAGGACGTAGCAGGACGTAGCAGGACGTAGCAGGATGAACACGGCATCGCAGGACGTGTAGCGGGACCATGGCGACAGCTGCTACCATGATTTTGGAGCCTCCCTGATCCAAGGAAACATGCTGGGGGAAAAAGAACATAAGGACTCTGGGGAATGACTCCCCAGAGCTAGGTTAGTAACTAGGTTAGTAACTAGGTTAGTAACTAGGGTTAGTAACTAGGGTTAGTAACTAGGTTAGTAACTAGGTTAGTAACTAGGTTAGTAACAAGCATAACTGCAATACCTGTGAAATGAGACTGAATCAACCACTTTACAGTGTCGACACGAAATATAAAGGAATAATTTTGCTGTGTATTTCAGTGTGAAATGCATTATAACCAGCATGCATTTGCTTCCTTCCTTAAATATGGACCAATTTGCCCAGCAGCTTTTGAAAAGATGCCTGAAGTCTGGGATGTGTCTGGGGACTCGAGCTGCTGCACTACAACCATTAATTACACAATATTATATTATCTGATTTTCGATGTATTGCACATGCATCAAAAATCTGATTGAGAAGTTGAGGTTTTAATCGTGTTATTTTACTGGTATTGGCACAGACTACTGAAATGTTGGTATTGTGACATCCCTAATTGTGATTGGTTTAGCCCTTGTGTTGTCCTTGGGTCAAATTTGACCCATTTTTATTTTTAATATCATGAACTTGGCTTTCTTTCAACCAAATTAGCCTAAAAATAACATGGATGCCATACAATGTCCTTCAGGTAAAATGAATGATTAATTTCATTGAATGTTGGTTGTTTTATTGAATTTCATTTCATCTTAAAAAAAGTGACCAAAACCTTGTAAGAAATGACAAAAAATGAGACAAAATCAATTGTTTTGTATGTCATAAAATGTAGGTTTATTAGCTATAATATATATACACACACACACACACACACACACAAATATATATATATATATTTTCCTAACCCTATATATGCCGTAAACTGCAGTAAAAACCCTGATCGAGACGCAGTATACATTATTATATTCTGAATGCACTGTATACTGTATATGTCAAAAGAATGCTGCTAAAACCTAAATATCACACACGTCTTAATCTTAAAATGGTATATTCAGAAAAAGATATTCTGAATATCCAACCGGAATATGCCATTTACATGACCTGTATAACATTTTAAATATTATATACAAGTGGAATATTGGTGTACAGCTGGTACTAGCAGTGGGTAAACACCATTATATTACTTACAATAACTTTGTGTATGACAAGTTTTCTGATATAAATGTGCAAATGAAGCATTATCTCAGGCTGGTAAATGTGAGATAATTCATATTAATAATGTATACTTTATTAGTGCCGCAAGGGGAAATTACCATGCATTAGCATAACCTTCCAGAACAAAAACCTGAACATTTGATAAGTTAGAAATTCTTTTATTTTGTTGTCATCAGCTTCAAAATAAATCAATTTTCTCCATGTTTTCAGCAATGAAATGTTGAATATATCAGTCTCTGAATAACATGATCAAAGCCTTGCGTGATGGCTAGACATGTTCAAGTCAAAATAAATACCAGTTCAGACCGAAGATTCACAATGAGAGAACAGTTTTAGAGACTCAGCTGGTGGAGTCTCCAGAGACTGGTTTTAGGACGTAAGAGACGTCTCCTGTTCAAAAGAGAGCGCCCAGTGGCGTCAGAACAAAGCAGTTAGAAAAAAAACGCCAATTCATCATTAGAAATGTAACCGTAGCAAGCATCTTACTAACGTAATCCACATTCATATTTAGACGAAACCAATGATATAATCAGCTACAAAAGCCTAAAAGTTGGAAGTTAGAACAGAAGAATATGTTAAATTAACATAAAAACTGTATTCTTAATGAAAAATAATCAAAAGAAAACTAGACACATCCTAATGAGACAGCAGGAGGATACGTGCAGATTAAAATGTTAAATTCAGTGACTTATTTAACTGCTCTGTTCCACTGTCACACACACATTTACAGGTGATATTTTGACCTTATTAGCAGTTAAAATGAATGGAAACATGGTCTCAGTAAATGTGTGTGTGAAGGTGTGTATGTGTGTGTTAGTATCAGCATCAGAGAACGACAGCTCTCCTCTGTTCCAGTCCAGAGTCACTCTGATCCTCTGGACCTTCTTCTGCACTACGAGATCAGTGCGTGGAGCTGGTGGTGAGCCCACTGCATATTTAGCTTTATGGAACAATATTATCCATAATCCCGTCTGTATGCTTCCTTTCCTCTGGACAGACTCTGCTAACATGCCGATTGCCCAGCCTGTACTGTCTCCGACCTCGTTATCCCAGCTGTGAGTCCCTGAGTTAAAGCCCTCAGAGCCCAGGACAGAGGGGTATCTATCAAACCTCTCTGGATTATCAGGAAGCTGCTGTCTCTCTCCTAGTCTCACACTGGTCAGGTCTCCAGACAGGATGAGGGTTGGACCAGCAGTGTTTGGGTCCAGAATCACAGGAGTGTAGGAGACCATGTCCTTCATCTTGGTCCAGATGTTGAAGCCCAGGTTGCCCAGGTGTTGGGCCTCGTCTATCAGAACTCCTGAGAGCAGCTGTGGATCCTCCAGCAGGGGGCGCTGCTGGACTCTTCCCACTGCAGCCTTGTAGTTGATCAGGAATGAGACGTCTTCAGCTCTCAGCTGCTCCTCTGTGGCTCTGACTGAGTCTGAAAGAGCTGCTATCTCTCTGCTCAGAGCCTCCATCTTCTCCTTCATCCTCTGACTCTTCTGCTCCTCTTCCTCCCTCAGTGCAGCCAACCTGGCCTCCTCTTCCTCTTCCAGAAACTGGTGAAGCTTCTTAAACTGCTCCTTAATCTGCGTCTCTGTGCGTCGGGCCTGGACCTTTATGTGTCCTGCTGTCTGATCAAACTTCACTTTAACTTGTTCAAAACCCTTTAACTTCTCCTTTAAGGTTTTCAGAGTCTCCTGAAGCTCCTTCCTGTGTTGTCGTGCAGCTTCATCAAAGGGTCTGATTCTGTGGTTGGAGTGTGTTTCTGAATCTCTGCAGATGACACACACCGGCTGCTGATGGTCCAGACAGAAGAGTTTGAGTTTCTCAGAGTGCAGACTGCAGAGAGCCTCTGAAGCTCTCTGATCTCTCTCCAGTAAGAAGGCCTCACACAGGTTCTTCAACACCAGGTTACGAGGTGGATTTGACTTTGACGATGTCGTATTACAGACTGGACACTCTCGAGCTTGTTTCTGTCTCCACCAGCGCTGCAGACAGACTTTACAGAAGCTGTGGCTACATGACAGAACAACAGGATCCCTAAAGACATCGTGACAGACCGGACAGCAGAGATCCTCCTCTGATCTGGAAGCCATTTGGTCTCAGAGTGAAGCTGAAAACACAGCAGACAGAAAGAACAGTCAGTCATGGTGATGACTTAGATAAGATTATTTCCTTTTTTTTTTATTTTATTTTTTGGTTAATGGGTGTTAGCCAGGTAAGATTTTAGTTCCCATATTATGAAATAAAAAATCTTTTGAGATTTGGGGTGGGGAGGGCACGGGATGAGGTGGAGGGAGGGGCGTGCTAGTCTCGTTTTGTTTGAAAATACTTTGAACGGCAACAAGAAGTAACGTCACCCAACATCGCTTAGAGCACCTTTAAAGACATCAAGGAAGCAACAGCGGCCTATGGGAGGAAGAACGAGGGCACTTTAACGAGCGAGTTTGGCACCTCACAAACTTCAAGGGTTCAAAAGACCCAAGCCCAAGTACCAGCAGCCTTTGGCCGAGGATCTCAACTATTTCTTGGTGCGCTTTGAGGCAAAGGGCAGCAGGACTGAGCCAACATAAGCCACACCAACAACACTCTTGCCCACAGATGCCCTGACATTATCTCTGAACACAGGAGGCCAGGGGGGCATTTCTTGGCTTGAACCCCAGGAAGGCTGCCAGCCCTGACGGGGTCCTGGAGAGAGTATGCTGCTCTCCTTGTGTGTGTACGTGTACACAATTCAGCAGTAAACCACACTCCATTCATATGAATACGGGAGTCAGGATATAGCGTCCAAGCTCCTGGTGATTTCTTTGGTGTCACCGTCATATACAGCATGAATAGGAGTGAAAGTGAAAGAAAAATATACAATATGCAAGATGCACAAAGTATACACTGTAATATAAACTCTACATAGCTACTATGTATCAGTTTTATAGTAATTTAAAAAAAAAAAGTAAAGTATACAGACTACATGGCATGCAGTTAAGCTGATACATGTGGTTAATACTATTTACTAATTTACAAAAATAAGGCTTAGTAAGACGTTCATCGCAAAAATAATGTCCAAATATTGTTCTATGATCTGTGCTAAACTAGTACTTACAGACAATGCCTTCGAAGGCATAAACAAAACAAAAAAGGATGACGTGAGTGAGTCCATTCAGCAAAAATAAAGCTGCCTACTGAAACTAAAATGGCCGACTTCCTGTTCTGGGTCAAAGTGCATATCAAACTAAAATAAATGTAAAGGTCTTCAACCTCTCCGTCTACCTGCTCCATCCCCACGTGCCTCAAATCTGCCACCATTGTGCCGATCCCAAAAAGGAATCAGCTGTGAGTATCCTCAGTGACTGTAGACCAGTGGCCTTCACTTCCACTGGTATGAAGTGCTTCGAAAGACTGCTGCGAAATCACATGAAAGCCTCCCTCCCCTCCACACTGGACCAGCACCTGTTTGCCAAGCAGGTCAACCATGGATGACACCAACACAGCCTTGCACTGTGTGCTGACCCACCTTGCACATCCTGGCACCAACCTAAGACTGTTTGTGGACTTTAGCGCTGCATTCAACGGCATCATCCCTGGAAGACTGGTGTCCAAGCTGCTCGGCCGGGACATCAGCACTAACATCTGCAGATGGGTCCACAACCTCCTGGCAGACCGTCCCCAGTCCGTGTGGCTGGGCTACCAACTGTCCTCCGTCCTCACACTCCAGGGTTGTGTGTTGAGTCTCCTGCTCTACACCTTACACACTCACGACTGCACCCCAGCTCATGACAGCAATATTTGTATCAAGTTTGCGGCTGACACCACGTAGTAAGTAGAATTGTAATAAGTTAGGTTTCTATATCTACACAATATTTGGTCTTTTGTTATGAAACCCCACATTTTTGATTTGACAGAGTATCCTGTATCATATATGCATGTCTGGTATTAGTAGCAAAGCAGACCGCTTAAGAATCGGTTGGAAATTCAGTGCTAAATTATGGTTTTAATTGTGGATAGACCTCCTGCCTGTAGACAGACACATCCAACCTTTAAGGACAGCAGTTTTCTTTGTGAATGAATAAATAATGTGTTGTAAATAAATAAATGTTCTAGCTAGAGATTGGCACGGGGTACTTCCCATGAGATCCTCTCTCAATACAAATCATAGTATCCTGGATCCATGAAATAACTATCCCTTTAAAAATAAAAATCTACCTGCCTCTATTAGGGCCCTATGATTTCTGTAAAATATATAAAAACAACATTTAAGGTTACATTTAGTGCATGAACATTATAGATGATACATAAAGTGCAATTACTATTTCAGGTAGAGCATTTAAGACGTACAAGGGACAGGACGGACAAGAGACAACCAAAGACAGGGCATGAGACTTGTAACAGAGCACTTGCTGTTATATGTTAGGTTTCTATATCTACACAATATTTGGTCTTTTGTTATGAAACCCCACATTTTTGATTTGACAGAGTATCCTGTATCATATATGCATGTCTGGTATTAGTAGCAAAGCAGACCGCTTAAGAATCGGTTGGAAATTCAGGGATAAATTATGATTTTAATAGTGGAAGGACCTCCTGCCTGTAGACAGACATGCATTAGGAGACGCGGCACGACCGTAGCAAGATGGCGGTACGACCGTAGCAAGATGGCGGCCGCGTCGACGTCTCGCTCCCCTGAGAAGGAGCAGCCGATGTGGTAGCCTGTCTACTGTGGGCTACGTATGTGTCTCCGGCTCTGAGACACTAATGTCCATCACACTGTCCTCAAAGACAATGAAAAAACGGCTCCGTCCCCACGTGTCCCGACGTTTAATTCAGTTCTTACCCGCCACCAAAATAAAAGAAACCTTCCAGTAAAATGAAGAAGTTAGTTGTGAACTTACGGAACGAGCCAGTCCGGGATCCAGTCCGGGTTTCTGCAGGTTTCTGGCCGAATGGCGGGTTACCTGAAGCAGCTGAGTCGGTATGAAGAGGTCCGGGAGTCTGGAGTCCGGGACCTCGGTCTGCAGGTCTCACTGGTCGGATGGAGACCCACTTTTAATTGGAGGACACGTTTTCTACCGCGCAACGGACCCTGGAGCTCGTGTCGGTGCTCTCTACTACTCCTTCTTTCCTTTCTTCCTTCATTCATTCATTCTTCCACTTCTTTCTTCTCTGAGGTTTATTGGTTCGGTGCTGTATCGCCACCTGCTGGTATGGAGGTGGATCAGGATCTCTAAAGTCTACAATAAGATAAGTTAGACTTTACTGGGGAGATTCCTGTGCTACTTCTTCTAAAAACAAGAAGAAGAACACAGATACACATAGATAGATATAGGAGAAAAATATACATAAAGTATAAAAAAAAATATGACAGATGTACACAATCAACACCTTAATATAAGCAGGCGGTATATAAACCCAGATATATAGATGAGGAACGTGGATCATCGACAGAATCACACAACGGACTACATCAATTTCCGTGGAAAATGTCCCACAGTAACACACAATAAACCCCGGACTACTCCTGACATAAAAGACTCTTAAAGCTCCATATTCTGGTCCTGTTCAGGTTCAGAACTGTATTTTGAGGTTGTCCAGAATAGGTTTCCATGGTTTCTTTTTCAAAAAACACCATATTTTTGGTCCTCCTGTTTTCACCCTGTGTGTTCAGGTCTCTAGTTTTATCTCCAGAGTGAGACATCTCTCTAGTTTTATCTCCAGAGTGAGACATCTCTCTAGTTTTATCTCCAGAGTGAGACATCTCACTAGTTTTATCTCCAGAGTGAGACATCTCTCTAGTTTTATCTCCAGAGTGAGACATCTCTCTAGTTTTATCTCCAGAGTGAGACATCTCTCTAGTTTTATCTCCAGAGTGAGACATCTCTCTAGTTTTATCTCCAGAGTGAGACATCTCTCTAGTTTTATCTCCAGAGTGAGACATCTCTCTATCTATCTATCTGCCGCAGGCGGGGATCGAACCACCAACCTCAAAACTTCGAAAAGCCCACAACTTCCCTTGGCCCCCCTCCCCGCAGATCAACTCCTTCCATCTTCAACCAATCAGAGACTCGTGCGCCTTGTCCAAGTTCGAAGCTCTTGACCAATCACACGGGACATGTTTTTTGCCACCCAATCAGATGGCTCCATTTGTTCCGTGTTCCGCCATCTTGGATTCTCCCGCTAAGCGATCGCTCCTTCTGCCTTCAAGCTGACAGCAACGCTTTAGTAAGTCCACAATTCTTAATATTTTTATTAAAAATGAGAGCAGAACACTGTAGAAACTAATATTTCTGTCTGTCATTAGTCCCGCTGAGGTAACGCGGTGTTTTTACGGCTCTTTATCCAAATATCCGAGTTTCTGTTGTTAGCAAACGTGCCGTGCTGTACATGTTAGCATGTGTGCCGTAGACCAATGTTTCCCAAACTTAGGGTCGGGACCCAAAATGGGTCGCAGACACGTTTTTATTGGGTCCAATTGTTTTATCTGCCAATTGGCAGAGTAAAATGAGAATCTGGCTTTTCGACTCTAGAAACCTGAAAAACAAATACAGGAACAGACTAAATGCTCAGAATGACCTCAGCATGACCTCAGAATGACCTCAGCATGACCTCAGCATGACCTCAACATGACCTCAGCATGACCTCAACATGACCTCAGAATGACCTCAACATGACCTCAGAATGACCTCAGCATGACCTCAGAATGACCTCAGAATGACCTCAGAATGACCTCAGCATGACCTCAGAATGACCTCAGAATGACCTCAGCATGACCTCAGAATGACCTCAGAATGACCTCAGCATGACCTCAGAATGACCTCAGCATGACCTCAGCATGACCTCAGAATGACCTCAGCATGACCTCAGAATGACCTCAGCATGACCTCAGAATGACCTCAGAATGACCTCAGCATGACCTCAGCATGACCTCAGCATGACCTCAGAATGACCTCAGCATGACCTCAGAATGGCACTTTCAAAAACCGAACCTAGAGTAGATCAGCTGGTTGAGATCTTCAACCAGACACATCCATCTCATTAAATTCAAGTCAGCATTATTAAAACCATGTTGGTGTGGGTCCTGAGGGACGATGGGAGGGGACGGAGACACCGAGAGGACAATAGAGACCTTTTCTGTTTTTGATTACTTTTATAATGGAATAAATACACTTCATATACATTAAATTCATGGTTTGTTCCGTCTTTTGTCCACAGTTTAAAAATGTAGATGTTACAATGATTCATGGTGTATTTTTGTAAATTTGGGTCCCGGGGAGACACCAAGTTTCTCTTTGGGGTCTTGAGCTGAACAAGATCGGGAACCACTGGTCTAGACTATAACGCGTGTTAGCATGTTAGCTGCACTCTACCTGTATGCTGCCTAATGTTATATTTCATATATAAAAGATGTCATAATGTCATCAAACTGCTCATTTAAAGAGTGATTTTAAGTGTTGTGGCACTCGTGAGAAGTACGTCGGGTAACTTCTGAGTTACTGGACACAAAATGCATTTTTAAGAGCGCATAACACTGTAGAAACTAATATTTCTGTTTTTCATTAGTCCCGCTGAGTTATCGCGGTGATTTTAGGGGAATATCCGCGTGTTTGTTAGCAACAGTGCCAGAGACTATCACGTGATCTACTTCTTTACCGGCCGACGGCGGGGATCGAACCGGCAACCTCAAAACTTCAAAAACAAATCCCACAACTTCCCTTGCCCCCTCCCTGTAGAATGCAGAGTCCATTCCTTTAACTGTCTATGGTCCCATCTGAGAGGCTGAGCCTGCTGTTATGTTGGTTTGTGGGCTTAGAGCGCCATCTAGCGGCCGACAGGTGGAACTACACCATGGAACCTGGATTCTTTACTGCACTGGATGTTATTTCCATTACTTTCCAGTATTGTTTGGCTGTCTGCATGTATATGGTGTGTGTGTGTGTGTGTGTGTGTGTGTGTGTGTGTGTGTGTGTGTCTTTGTGTTTGT
>JABXJD010000284.1:205000-232500 GCA_013375575.1 Percina caprodes | reverse complement strand
CCATGAGCCCGAGGTGGAGGAACGGGAATGGAGGAAACGGGAACCCATGAGCCCGAGGTGGAGGAACGGGAACCCATGAGCCCGAGGTGGAGGAACGGGAATGGAGGAAACGGGAACCCATGAGCCCGAGCTGGAGGAACGGGAACCCATGAGCCCGAGCTGGAGGAAACGGGAACCCATGAGCCCGAGCTGGAGGAACGGGAACCCATGAGCCCGAGGTGGAAGAACGGGAACCCATGAGCCCGAGGTGGAGCAGAGGGAAAGGAGAGAGGAGCGCTCTTTCACGGGAAGATGTCGTCATGTTTCCATGAAGCAGCGCTAACGGCTGCTCTCCACACGGGGAACATGACATGATGCCTGATGTGAGTCGCGCGTGCTCAGATTTTAACGGTTTACGACATAACTGTCATACTGAAATCTGTGAAATCCACAAAATAATCAGAATCAGAATCAGCTTTATTGCCAGGTATGAGGACTCATACGAGGAAAGATACTGGAATAAATAGTATTATGTTATTATATGAACATTATGGACATTTCTAAAAATAGGAAATGAGATGATGAATAAATAACAAATAAGAGAGATGTGAGAATGGGAATGATGAGTAAATAGTAAATAGTAAATAATAAATAATAAGTGAGATATGAGAATGATGAATAATACTAAATAAGTGGAATAATAAGTGGAACCAGTAACCAGGTGCTGTAGAGACCGTGTTACTGGGTCATTGACTAGAACTGAACCTGAAAGTTTTCTCATTACAAACAATGACGTAAGATGGAAATCATTTCAGTAACGTTGTAGCTATCTATGGTTGTTTGATGCTAACGTTAGCTCAAAACACCATTCAACTGACAGCCTTTGTTGTGTTTGACTGCTAGCTTGTAGCTAAGCTAGCAGTCATTTGAAAAACATTTTAGCTATCTATGGTTGTTTAATTGCTAACGTTAGCTCAAAACACCATTGAACTGACAGCTTTTGTTGTGTTTGATGCTAACTTTTAGCTAAGCTAGCAGTCATTTCAAAGACGTTGTAGCTATCTATGGTTGATTGATGCTAACGTTAGCTCAAAACACCATTCAACTGACAGCCTTTGTTGTGTATGACTGCTAGCTTGTAGCTAAGCTAGCAATCATTACAAAAATGTATCAGAATCAGCTTTATTTCTTTATATATTTATATGAGGACACATATGAGGAATTTTGCTTTGGATCATCGTCATCATTTTAGCTATCTATGATTGTTTGGTTGCTAACATTAGCTCAAACAACAATCAGCTGACAACCTTTGTTGTGTATGACTGCTAGCTTGTAGCTAAGCTAGCAGTGAACCAACTTCATTAAGTAGGTCCATTTTTACTGTGTTGACATTACAGAGACAGAGCGTTAGCATCTTATGTGCTAACTGCTAACTACTTGTGTTGAGATTACAGAGACAGAGCGTTAGCATCTTATGTGCTAACTGCTAACTACTTGTGTTGAGATTACAGAGACAGAGCGTTAGCATCTTATGTGCTAACTGCTAACTACTTGCAAAGTGACGCATGCTCGTCTTAAGTCTGCCCTCTCCTCAGTGGGAGTGGCAGAGATCTCTGGTGAGAAAACGATCCCCTTTAATCAGAGTCTCTTAGGCCGTCACACACTGGGCCGGATAAGATAACACCCTGGGGGTGTCGTTATGAAAGGACTCATTATTCGCTTGTTATCAAGTAATTAAGACAGAATGAGGACCACAATGGAAGGAAGTCCTGGACTGTGTTGGGTTCTTATCCTTGATTTGATGTCTAAATGCAATTAAATAAATCAAATAAAACAGATGTCGGTAGAAAACACCAGTAACCATGGATGGATGGATGGATGGATGGATGGATGGATGGATGGATGGATGGATGGATGGATGGATGGATAGATAGATAGATAGATAGATAGATGGATAGATAGATAGATAGATGGATGGATGGATGGATGGATAGATAGATAGATAGATAGATGGATAGATAGATAGATAGATAGATGGATGGATGGATGGATGGATGGATGGATGGATAGATAGATAGATATAGAATAGATGGATTGATGGATAGATAGATAGATAGATAGATAGATAGATAGATAGATAGATATAGAATATATGGATTGATGGATAGATAGATAGATGGACTTTACATTCTACAGAGGGTTCTTCTCTTTCATTAATAAACAGAAGTCAGTTGTCAGTAAAGGTCATAAAAAGCCCCAAAATGTAATTAAATGAATAAATAAATGAAGATAAATGTAAATATTTAAAAGCTAAAATTGTGTTGACAACCATTCAACTTCAGCACGTTCATGCTTTTATTTTGAAGCTTTTGTTCATTTTAGTGTTTTTCTTTGTCTATTTCATAATATAAATCTTATAATATGCAATAATTATCACATTAATAATATAGTATTCAGTAGCATATCACAGTGCTATATAACCAAAAGTGCAGAAAAGACAATGAATAAAAAGTATAATATAGTAAAAATTGATGATATAGAAAAAAGAGAAATGTGCTTTTATTTTGAAGCTTTTGTTTATTTTAGTTTTTTGTCTATTTCATGATACATATAGACTTAGATTTCTTTTTATTAATCCTTTTGGGATGACTCTCGCGAGGAAATTGAAAATTCCAGCAGCAATTTTAGCTAGAAAAAAGAAATAAAAATAGATAAAAAAGACAGAATAAAGACAACAAAACAACAATAATAACAACAATAAGAACATTCGTCAAATAAACAAAGAAAAGACCATAAATATCTTATAATATACAATAATTCTCACATTTATAGTATTTTATCCAGTAGAAAATCGTAATATAATTGCAATATAACCCCAAAAACTATACAAATCTAGAAAAAAATAGAAATCTGCTTTTATTTTGAAGCATCATCCATCGATGTGTTTTTTTCTCCTTGGCTACATCCGGGTAACTTCAGGGGGGGCGGGGCCAACCTGTTGAATATGACGGATTTACCGTAAGTAACTCCAGAGTAAATCACGTAGAACGATTGGAACGTAACGTCACAGCTCGTCGCTGATTGGAGGAGAGTTGAGGGGGCGGGAGCGCGTCCGAAATATAGAGATCAGATCCAACTAGGAGGCTCTCAGTAACGCCGAGCGAAGAAGAGACAGCCCAGGAGGCGAAAAGTGGGACATTTATCTACAACTTGTACTTTTGTTGGACTATACCGGGACCCCCGAAGACGTCCTGCCCGCCGGAAGACACGAAACTCACCGCTTTGGTTGTAAAATAGCTCCGAAGCTAACGGTCAACGGTTCTTTTCGCCCGAAACTTTAACGCTAGCTCCCTAAAAGAGGAAAAAGACAACCATGCTCAGCCTTTGCCTCGTGTTGTATATATCTGCCTCCGTTTTCTCAGAGTCGGTAAGTTGTTTTATTAAATATTTCTAACATTTTGAGTCAGTTAGTGAGTTAGTTAGTTAGTCAGGCTGGCGGTAGCTAGCCTACTAGCTAACTAACTGCTAACGTTACGTCGCTAGTTTACCGTTGACGTTGCCCTCTGAGAGTTGTACGTAAACGCGACGCAAAGCTTTGATTTAGGGGCTTACTGGGACGTTTTAGTGCTGCTTTATACACGTTTGGTGTTGATTAAGTTGCCCCCCCCCCTCCACACACACACACACACACACACACACAAACACCCCTAGCCTCTACATTGCATCCTGGACTATACGTGTGTGTGTGTGTGTGTGTGTGTGAGACTAATGGACATTCTGCCCTTAACCCTTCCCATTCAGTCTGTTTTCTAACGCTGAACAGCTATAATAAGTGTATATTTGTTTGTATTGTTTTTTTCATATTTATGTATATGCGCCATTCACAAAGGAACATCCCACGGAAGTGTAACTTCTGATAAGTTAGTCTCACCGAGCCTTTAGTGTGTGTGTGTGTGTGTGTGTGTGTGTGTGTGTGTGTGTGTGTGTGTGTGTGTGGGAGACACACACACACACACACACACACACACACAGCCTGCTGCTTTTATCCAGTATGGGGCCCAAAGTGGGGGGTAGCTGCCATGTCCCTTTTCCTGCCTCCAATGAGCCAATCACAGGGACATTAGGGCTGCTCTTTTCTGCATGATTGACTCTTTTCTGTTTTGTTTTTTTAAGTCAATTAGCCCAAAAAAGTTGCCACATATTTAATTCAACCCCTCTTTCTTCTTCCTATTCAGAAAGGAGGTGCTGCAGACTGTAGAAGTCAACGTGGTTTTAGAGTCTTTTTCATAATGTTGTTGCTGGATATGAGTTGTAGTTTTTTTTATTTGATTTTCAGTTTATCACAACTCTGAGAGGTCACATCAGTTCAGAAGTGTAAATGAAGTAGAAAAACAAACATGTAGATTATAGCCAGAAGAAAAAATTTTAAATATGCACATCATAGCTTGTCCTCCAATGTGAGACGGCGTCCGATCTTGTGTCCACCCTCGTGTTGTCTTCCTTATGACCGAGCACTTCTTCTCAGCATCTGAAACCTGTTGGGTCTGTTTTGTTGCCGGGTCGGTTTCACACACGGGAATGCTCCTCGTTGTTTTGGTGCCTGATTTCATCGAAGCTCCACTGACCTAATAATGCTGTTTCCTCTTAACTATAGAGGTGTCCTCGTCCTCCTCGTTGTTTACATCTTATTAACCCTCGCGTTGTCTTCCCACCGACTAGAGATGTCTCACTCTGGCGATAAAACTAGCGAGAGATGTCTCACTCTGGAGATAAAACTAGTGAGATGTCTCACTCTGGAGATAAAACTAGTGAGATGTCTCACTCTGGAGATAAAACTAGTGAGATGTCTCACTCTGGAGATAAAACTAGCGAGAGATGTCTCACTCTGGAGATAAAACTAGCGAGAGATGTCTCACTCTGGAGATAAAACTAGCGAGAGATGTCTCACTCTGGAGATAAAACTAGCGAGATGTCTCACTCTGGAGATAACACTACTTTTTTTTTTTTAAAACATGGAAACTTATTCTGGTACAACCTCAAAATTCAAAAATATGCCCCTGAAAATGAGCCGAATGTGGTGCTTTAAGCATGATGGCTTTTGTTTTGAGCATAGTGGATAAATGGGAGGATTTATTTTAATTACGAGGGAATCTCCTCTTCCTCAGCTCAACATCTGGTTTCTGTTCCTCTGAAACGGCGCTGGTGATGCATGAATGGGGCGCAGGCGGATGTTATTGTAAACAAAGCCTGTGATTGGGTGCCGGGATGCCACCCACAAACGCACACATGCGCCCCCCTCCCCCACCCCTCCCCCCAGTTAGTCCAGTTGGCCAGTACAAATGGTGGGAATGGGTCCCCCAGTGTGTCCAGGATGAGGTGCGTTCCTACAGACTACCAGTTGCACTTTAAAATGATTTTAAAGGAAGCAAGATTTCACATGTCGCGATTCGGACTCTGATGTGACGATAAAGTGATTTATTAAGAGCGATTAAAATGGTTGTCTATGCATTTTGGGCCGTAATTAGAGTCTACAGACACATTTACAGGTCTGTGATTACTTTTCCCAAGGAGCACATATGTAGAAAAAGTAAGTAGAAAAATGTAGGAGCCTATATAAGAAACCTAATTTTAGGGGTGCAAAGAAAATGTATCAAATATATCCGAGGAGATGTTTTTATTAGCAAAGGATTTCATTTATTTGACGAGAACAAGTAGCCTAAACTGGGTTTCTGATTATTTCTGATTCAGACTGTATTCATCGAGGTAGACGCTGTTTACAGGACATTGTTTGCAACTTTTGACCGACTTATCACCCCCCCGACGCACCTGCCTCACGTCATGGAGGTGTGACGATCTGAATTCTTCATCTTCTCCTCCCCCATGTCTTCGTCGCTGCCTCCCAACGAGTCGCTCTCTTGGACCTCGCCTTTTACAATCTGTTACATTCCTCAACGCTTTGTAGCTTCTCCTCGCTCATTCTGCCTCATCTCGCTGTCACCCCCCCCACCAACCCCTTCCCCGTCCTCGTCCCCCTCTGGAATGTGACCTTTGGTGACCTTGACCGGCCCTCTTGGGGATTTTGCACACTTGGAGGAATCTCAATAGGGCCCTGGGGCCTTTTCATAAGGGACACTGCTGTCCTACAGCTTTCCCACCAACATATGCTGTGTTTTTATTGATTATTATGGTCTATAAACCCTCCTGTTGTCCCCATGTGGGTTTCTTTAACCAAATGTCCCCAAAAATAACAACATGGGTGTTTCCATACAACGCTCTTTGGGAGTAAAATGAAGGATCGGATTATTACTTGTATACCAGTCTGGGATTCAACACACAACTATGTATTTTTACAGACTCAAGGCTCAGATAAAAAGTGTGTGTGTGTGTGTGTGTGTTTAAAATGCTAGCTATCTCATTTAGATACCGTATGTTAACATTAGTTATAATTGCATTTTTAACTGCTGATAGGTTTCTGTCTGTTTTCATTGTCCGATGCAACATAATTTGATTCTACACTGCACCTCCCAAAGAGTTATTGTAGTAATAATAATAATAATGACTCTAGAAAACGTAGCGGTGCCTCCGTCCATCTCACGTCTGTTCCCAGATTCTCAGTCTCGGCTCAGCTGTCATTCTTGGGTAAGTCTTGGCGGCTTTTATCCGCTGCTGCTTCCTTTGATGGATACTTATCCTCTGAGCTTTGACAATCCTTCCCTCCCTCCTCCAGCCTTTTCTTCTTCTCCACCCACTGAGGTCATCATTGGTATGTGGGCTTGGCGTTCCCAGCTAATCGATAACAATGTTCTGCTACTTGACAAAAGAACAGGCTTAAAAAGCAAAGGGGTTGTTGTTGTGTTTGTAGCCACAGGAGTGAGAGGAATGTTTTTATCAATGAATGCGGCAGTCTTTTCTTATCAAGCGGATGCCGAGAGACTCGTAATTATCTAATCGTCAGAAGTTATTGCTTCAGGGAGGACATATCTCTCCAAGCTGACCCTTTTGATTCCTGTCTGCTGCGCTGAGCCGTGGTTCAGACTGCGGGTTCAGTTTTATCAGCTTGTCCAAGATCGTGCGGGTCAAACAAACCCACGTTCTTCCAGCCTTTTGTTTTTTCCGTTGACCTCAGCGGTTTCTGCCCATGCATGGAAGCACAAGTCCTTCAAGACCAAGTGAAGGGGAACGAAAGGAAAAGGTCCCGTTACAAAAGCTCAACTGTTGGGCTAATTGTCTCATCTTTTAATAGAGCCCCACCGATTTATAAAAATCCGATATCGGCCAATGTGTATTTTTAAAAATCCAGAAACGTGTAACAAAACAATTTCCTTAACATTAGATAGTAGTTATGTAGTTTATTTATGAGTACAAACTTTAAGATATGAAACTTAAAGCCCTTTTGAACAAAAACACTAACAAATAATACAACAAGGACGTTGTGTAGCCACCCCCACACACACACACACACACACTCACTTGGCTATAGTACACAGTGTTCAGACTGGACTCTGGACCCTGCAGGTCCCAGATGTAGACTCACTGTATTTTGAGTTGCCACCTTCCTCCGTGAGTTTTGTGATTACGTGTAGATCCATAAAGATGTTTTCACCATACATTGGTGCATCAAAATGTATCTGGATGCAGGAACTGTGCTCAGTTTTTGGGGATCTCTCTCGCTCTCTCACCCTCATTTTTATAGAATTTATACCTAATATTACAGTTACAAAATGCAGAAATGATGAATTATTTTGACTAATAGTTAAGATCAGAGGAAAGTGATCAGCAGTATTTGCAAAGAGCGTCTAAAGGAATCCATTTTTTGTGGTAATTTGGTTTAAAAAGAAACTCATATTTCAGATATAGACATTTTTTAAAGGGGTCAGATTTGACCCGAGGACACCAGGAGGGTGAAAGACAACATGTATGTCAATCCATTGTGAATGAAGCGTTGGTGGCGCTGCAGAGACGCCCGGCCTACACATCCTATCCTACAGACCACACAGAACACCTTTATTATACAGATCATCGCAAAAATCACACAATAATCCTTTTAATTTCTTTCAATGTTAATAATTATCACTGAAAATGAGAATACAAAAACGACCGACCCCTTCAATATCGTGAATCATATCGCAATCGCTATATCAGTCAAAAATAATGCCAATTAGATATTTTCCTAATATAGTGCAACCCTAGTCCCATTCTGAGCCGTGTCCACTCTAAGAAATCCGTAAAATAACAGAAACAGTACCGGCAGCTCACTACCCGGACTGTACCGTAATTAAAAACCAGAATTTTTCAGTTAAATAACTGTCAATGGTAAAAAAAAACACACTTTCTGTTGTAAATGAACAGAAATATACCTATGAATCATGTACAAAGGAAACATTTCTGTTAAAATTAGTCATACAACTGTTAATTTACCCGTATTTCTTAGTGTAAAACCCTGATTAGACCAAAGCAACAAGTCTTCCACCTTTTTCTTTCTGTTTCAATATCAGTTAGCGGTTTCTAACCCCCTTAATTCACCAACTGTGTTTGTGTTTGCAACTTGCAGTGCTTAATCAGGGTTAAAACAATCCTCTTTGCTGCAGTTAATCCGTGTTGCACCACCAAACCCTCAGCTTGTTGCCCTTTGGAGTCCATTTGTTATGTCTCGGTGGAATGCCCCTGGTTTTGCATTCGGCCCTGAATCATTTGCACGAGAATGAGGCAGGTTTTTTGTATTTTTTATTTTTAAGGAAGTGTTTTTGTCTCTTTTGCATGACGGGGTGCAGTGAAAAGGTTGTGCGGTGAAAAGGGTGCAGGGGAGGGAAGGAGGGAGCATGATAAATGGTATCACTAGGATGTAATAATGGTTCCTGCATTGCTGTCCGCTGGTCTATAAAATCCCTTTTGGGGGAGAGGAATGTCGGCACAGAGAGAGAGAGGAGGTTTTTGTCCGTCCTGCCTGTGATGGAGAGCAGTCGAGAACCTGATTCCCTTCTTTTCCCTCCACCCTCTTTCAACCACTACATGTTCTGGCAGTTGTAACGGGAACTGTATGAATACATTTCAGGGCGGGAGTCGACCGCAACACACAATGGTAACCTACTGAAACGGGCACTAGGCCTTCTGCTGTTTACTTTGAACCCTGCCAACGTCGTTGTTGTTCACGTCGAGCAGATTAATCAGCAACGGAATAATCGTTAGTTGCAGCGCTACACGCAAAACTTTCAGGACCGCAGTTTGTCTCACTTCAACTGTGTGTGTGTGTGTGTGTGTGTGTGTGTGTGAGAATATAGGCGCCACGGCAGAACATGGAATATGAGCCTTGCTGTGTTACCATTGGGGAAATGTATCTTGATGCCGGGGGGGGCTGTTTGATGTCAGTCCCATGATGCCCCCTCATACTCTGACAGTTATTCCAGGCCTGAAGCCAGACTATTAACAACTATCAGCACCCATGCACTCAGTGTCTCCCCCCCCCCACCCTCGAGCAGAACAGATGTATCTGACTTGAAAAGTGGAAGGACGGAGCATGAAATGTCATAATGAAAACGCCCCTCGGGCTGGGCTCCAACATCCGATATCCCGATAACGTTGACTTCACATGGCTGGAATGTGACCATGTTTCAGCAACACTTTCACAAGTTGAGCTAATTTCTGTCACAGAACATAAAATTCAAGTTACTTAAAATACATGTGTGGTAGGAACCTGTAACGGTGAAAGTTAATATTCCCATTTACATCAGGGATGCTGGATTAGGGGAAGAAATAACTACAAAAATCACGATTATTCAGGTCTATATTAGGTAGGGTACCGTTTCACTGTGATGGGGTAAGGTAGGGTACCGTTTCACTGTGAAGGGGTAAGGTAGGGTACCGTTTCACTGTGATGGGGTAAGGTAGGGTACCGTTTCACTGTGATGGGGTAAGGTAGGGTACCGTTTCACTGTGAAGGGGTAAGGTAGGGTACCGTTTCACTGTGATGGGGTAAGGTAGGGTACCGTTTCACTGTGATGGGGTAGGGTAGGGTACTGTTTCTGTGATGTAACGGTTTCCAACACAGCGAATGATTGTGTTAAGAAGAATTTGTGCGTAGTTCTCTGGAAATGCAGAACCCTGCTGACGTAGTTTCTGTCAGACTTCTTCTTTTGCGTTTTCCAGTTGACGAGCACAGAGCCGCCAGAGAGGATTTGAGAGCCTTAAGGTGGTTTGAGGGCTTCCCCTTTTTCAGACATCCTTCCTGACAAATGTGTCTCAAAGTACAGTACCTCTTTGTGTGTGTGTGTGTGTGTGTGTGTGTGTGCGCGCACACAGACAAATGTGTCTCGGCATTAGTGTGTGTCACTTTGTGTATATCTGCACTTTAGTATCGTGTGTGTGTGTGTTCATCTGCAAATGGCGTAAACAACCACAACAACTGCTAAATTTAATCTAGAAAAGTTGAACGGACTCCATGGAGGAAACGCCGTTCTTATTTGAGACTCCTTTTTCAACTACAAGGTCAATATTGTGTTTTGCTAATGACAAAACTAATTATCCATGTATTTATATGGAACAGAGCTTTAAGAGCTCTCCATCTTTACTCTCCTTCCTGTTACGACTGTTGACTGGAAACACCAGTCTCTTTTTATATAGACCTTAGTGGTCCCTAATACTGTATCTGAAGTCTCTTTATATAGACCTTAGTGGTCCCTAATACTGTATCTGAAGTCTCTTTATATAGACCTTAGTGGTCCCTAATACTGTATCTGAAGTCTCTTTATATAGACCTTAGTGGTCCCCTAATACTGTATCTGAAGTCTTTTATATAGACCTTAGTGGTCCCTAATACTGTATCTGAAGTCTCTTTATATAGACCTTAGTGGTCCCTAATACTGTATCTGAAGTCTCTTTATATAGACCTTAGTGGTCCCTAATACTTTATCTGAAGTCTCTTTATATAGACCTTAGTGGTCCCTAATACTGTATCTGAAGTCTCTTTATATAGACCTTAGTGGTCCCCTAATACTGTATCTGAAGTCTCTTTATATAGACCTTAGTGGTCCCCTAATACTGTATCTGAAGTCTCTTTATATAGACCTTAGTGGTCCCTAATACTGTATCTGAAGTCTCTTTATATAGACCTTAGTGGTCCCTAATACTGTATCTGAAGTCTCTTTATATAGACCTTAGTGGTCCCTAATACTGTATCTGAAGTCTCTTTATATAGACCTTAGTGGTCCCTAATACTGTATCTGAAGTCTCTTTATATAGACCTTAGTGGTCCCTAATACTGTATCTGAAGTCTCTTTATATAGACCTTAGTGGTCCCTAATACTGTATCTGAAGTCTCTTTATATAGACCTTAGTGGTCCCTAATACTGTATCTGAAGTCTCTTTATATAGACCTTCGTGGTCCCTAATACTGTATCTGAAGTCTCTTTATATAGACCTTAGTGGTCCCTAATACTGTATCTGAAGTCTCTTTATATAGACCTTAGTGGTCCCTAATACTTTATCTGAAGTCTCTTTATATAGACCTTAGTGGTCCCTAATACTGTATCTGAAGTCTCTTTATATAGACCTTAGTGGTCCCTAATACTGTATCTGAAGTCTCTTTTATATAGACCTTAGTGGTCCCTAATACTGTATCTGAAGTCTCTTTATATAGACCTTATTGGTCCCCTAATACTGTATCTGAAGTCTCTTTATATAGACCTTATTGGTCTCCTAATACTGTATCTGAAGTGTTACTAGGCAACCTTTTCAGATTTTTACTGTTTTCTATGTTCACTCTTTCTATTGTATGATGTGTTTTCACTCTTGTATTATGATGTGAAACACTTTGGGTACCTGCTGGTTGCTGTAAATTGCTATATAAATACATTTTGATTGATTTTAAGTAACATCTTCAATGCAGGACTTTTACTTGAAACAGTACTTTTTACAGTATGGTGTTAGTACTTTTGCTGTAGTAACGGGATCTGAATACTTCTTCCTCTTCCACTGCTGATCGCAGCCTGAAGTCAAACCTAGAAGAACGAGCACAGGCGTCGTTGTGGTTTTGAACCCGGGCATTTAATTGTGAGTGTCCCGTGCGGAGAGCGCCGTGGCTCCGTTGCAGAGACGAGAGGAATGTGGTGGCTGGCCGAGTAGCCGAGGTCTTGTCCGGTTGAGCAGACCAACGCCGACGGGCGCATTCCTCAGTCTGCCAGACTCAACCGCAGCACACAGCTCCATGCAGTCGCTCAGAGAGGAACATGCTGCTCTGTTTTTACCATTTTTAGAAGCAGCAGTTGGACATTTTGGGAAATACGCCCAATTGCCCCCTGGCTAAGATTGATGCCACTCTGTCTGCATATCAAATGTTGAGCTACAAGCAAAGCTAGCTTGACTATAAAGTTACTTTTAATGGTCCCATGGCATGAAAATGTCACTTTTTATGATTTTATTTTAACATTAATATGAGTTCCCCCAGCCTGCCTATGGCCCCCCAGTAGCTAGAAATGGTGATAGGTGTAAACAGAGCCCTGGGTATCCTGCTCTGCCTTTGAGAAAATGGAAGCTCAGATGGGCTTATCTGGAATCTTTCTCCTTATGACCTCATAAGGGGAAGATTCCAGATCGGTTACCTCTGTGCGTTGTTGTTGTTTGTGCACCTTTTCCCGTCTTATTCCATCCGCGTCATGAATGGACTCTATTTATCAGACTACTACCTAACTAGTATTAATACACGCTTTAAACAGTCAGATATCATCAGACTACTACATAACTAGTATTAATACACGGTTTATACAGTCAGATATCATCAGACTACTACCTAACTAGTATTAATACACGGTTTATACAGTCAGATATCATCAGACTACTACCTAACTAGTATTAATACACGGTTTATACAGTCAGATATCATCAGACTACTACCTAACTAGTATTAATACACGCTTTAAACAGTCAGATATCATCAGACTACTACCTAACTAGTATTAAGCTCCAGGCTTTATACGGTCAGATATCATCAGACTACTACCTAACTAGTATTAAGCTCCAGGCTTTATACGGTCAGATATCATCAGACTACTACCTAACTAGTATTAAAACACGCTTTAAACAGTCAGATATCATCAGACTACTACCTAACTAGTATTAAGCTCCAGGCTTTAAACAGTCAGATATCATCAGACTACTACCTAACTAGTATTAATACACGCTTTAAACAGTCAGTTATCATCAGACTACTACCTAACTAGTATTAATACACGCTTTATACAGTCAGATATCATCAGACTACTACCTAACTAGTATTAATACACGCTTTAAACAGTCAGATATCATCAGACTACTACCTAACTAGTATTAAGCTCCAGGCTTTAAACAGTCAGATATCATCAGACTACTACCTAACTAGTATTAATACACGCTTTAAACAGTCAGATATCATCAGACTACTACCTAACTAGTATTAATACACGCTTTATACAGTCAGATATCATCAGACTACTACCTAACTAGTATTAAGCTCCAGGCTTTATACAGTCAATTCAATTCAATTTTATTTATAGTATCAATTCATAACAAGAGTTATCTCAAGACACTTTACAGATAGAGTAGGTCTAGACCAGATAGAGTAGGTCTAGACCAGATAGAGTAGGTCTAGACCAGATAGAGTAGGTCTAGACTACACTCCAGAATTTACAAGGACCCAACAGTTCTAGTATTTTCCTCCAGAGCAAGCAACAGTGCGACAGTGGCGAGGAAAAACTTCCTTTTAGGAAGAAACCTCGGACAGACCCAGATCCAGACCCAGGCTCGTGGTGGGCGGTGTCTGACGACCGGTTGGGGTTAGAATGAAGAGTGGCAATAACCGCCACAGTCAGATATCATCAGACTACTACCTAACTAGTATTAAGCTCCAGGCTTTATACAGTCAGATATCATCAGACTACTACCTAACTAGTATTAAGCTCCAGGCTTTATACAGTCAGATATCACGCTTAGTTTCCCCAGTTGGCGTAGCAACAGTGCGAACCAAAGATGATGATCTATTACTGCATTTTGCAGCTGAGTTGACCACACACCGGCCTGTAATAGCTGTAACTTCCCCTTGTCTCTGTGATTCAATAATCACACCGTGTACTTTCATACTTATGAGATTAGTCTGAAAATGTCACCATCTACTCCCCACTACCTCTGGTGATACACTGCACACCGACGTGTAAGTAGTACTTTATATTATGGAGTCTGGAGATCCTTGTTTCTTTTCCTGGGACACGTCGGTTTCTCCTGCTTCAGATGAATTGTGTTCATGTTGACGGTGTGTGGATGCTTTCAGGCTTGTTTGAACTCCGCATTAGCAAAACACACAAAGAATTACAAAATGAGAAATCTTTACCTGGACAAGTGAAGCATAAATGTGCTCGTCTAAAGGACAAATACCTCATAAAGTTAATGTGAAGCCCTGACGTTGTCAGCTTGTCAAAGTACGCGGGGAGCAGTGTGTCAGCAGGTTAATCTGTAGTAAAGTTACCAGAATGGAAAACCTTTTATTATCATTATACACAGAGCAGTACCTGCAACACCTTTACAGTGTCAACACAGAAGATAGATAGATAGACACTAAGATAGATACTAAGATAGATAGATAGACACTAAGATAGATACTAAGATAGATAGATAGACACTAAGATAGATACTAAGATAGATAGACACTAAGATAGATACTAAGATAGATAGATACTAAGATAGATACTAAGATAGACACTAAGATAGATACTAAGATAGATAGATAGACACTAAGATAGATACTAAGATAGATAGATAGACACTAAGATAGATACTAAGATAGATAGATAGACACTAAGATAGATACTAAGATAGATAGATAGACACTAAGATAGATAGATAGATAGATAGATACTAAGATAGATACTAAGATAGATACTAAGATAGATAGATAGATACTAAGATAGATAGATACTAAGAGAGATGTATAGAGACAGACAGACCAAACCAGTTTCTCTCCATTTAACATTGTCTGGTAAGTCACTCATAACGAGATGTTTGTATGGATTAAATTAGCCGAGGTATTATTTATAGCCCGACTGAAAGGATTTTTAAGACCAATACGAATGTTTTGGTTATTTAAAACTCTCATATGCCAATATACTGTGTAATTTTTGTTGTTTTTAAATCCAGAAACGCATTGCAAAACAAATTTCCCTAAAATGTGTTATTTGTAGTCCTTTGAGTTCTCACTAAAATAATTATAATTGTTGTAATTTGTTTTATTGTCACAACAGAACATCAAAATATATTAAAGTTCTGATAATGTATTAAAAAAAACTTAAGATATGAAACTTAAAGAACTTTAAAAGACATTAAGGGGGGGGAGGCTGCACATGGAAAGGCGCCCAGGCAGTTGGGGGTTCGGTGCCTTGCTCAAGAGCAACTGGGCAGTGCCACACACACACACACACACACACATAGAGATTCCCTTATTTCTAGTCAGATGATGCTAAATTGAAGGTTGTTTACTGGTATTATGAGCTAGAAGTTGGACTATGAAGGATAAACGTTGATTTAAGCGTCTCCTCTTGGAAATGAATTAGGATCTTGGTAACTAATGCCCTACTAGGAATGAAAGGACATGCTTACATGCCCAAAAACCCCTCCTTAGGTATACAGTACATAAATCAGTTTGGCAGCATGAGTCATTTTCATGCTCATTTTCAGAACTGAGTTGATGTGTCTTATAGTTCCTGTTTTCTTGCCCTTTTTCTTTATTACTTCCTGCCATGTGAAGCCTTGAGCCGATCTTTTTAGCTGATAATAACTCCACAGTAGCTGCATTTAGTCCATTGAGCTGTAATGTCTTTGATGTACGGCAGCGATACGCCCGCCTGAGGGCGCGACATCAAAGACACGGAGAGTAGGGATGACATTAAGAGAGAGAGAGAGACATTAAGAGAGAGAGAGAGACATTAAGAGACTCAGGCGTTCGGCTTATGTGTCCATCAGTCATGTATGTTGTAATAACGGGGAGTCATTAGACCGGCGTGGTGGGACGGCTTCATCGGTGGCAGGAAGTGGCCATTAAAGTTCATTACAATAACACCGGGGACGCTCCCTCAGGAGGCGCTCATCAAATCTCAATTAGACGTATCCGTGGAGACCGAATCAACACTGTCTGCTGCACAGCTGGCCCGTCTGTATGGATTCAGTCTTATCTCGAATAGAAAGCAAGTTGTACACGATTCAAAAGGTTGAAGGAACCTGAGGCACTTGTGGGGGGAGCGGGGGGGGTGTCGAGAAGCCTGTGATATCTTGTTGGCTGTAAAGTCATTAACCCTTGTGTTGTCCTCCCGGGTCAAAAACTAAAAAATTTGACGTTTTTGTCCCTTTTTCAGACGTTTTACACTACTTTTTTTGAATTCATGGTCAATAACGCTCATTTATATAGAATTAAACCTAATATTAGAGTTTAAAAAAGCAGAAACTATGAATTATTTGGACTCAAAAATGGACAAAAGTGACATTTGTGTCCCTTGTATGTCAAAAACGGACAAAAATTTGACAGTTTTGTCCCTTTTTTTTCAGACTTTTTTTAGTCTCCCCTATCCCCACCTTACTAGTTTTACTACTTTTTGGAATTCATGGTCAATAACCCTCATTTATATAGAATTATACCTGATATTAACCCTCATTTATATAGAATTATACCTGATATTAACCCTCATTTATATAGAATTATACCTGATATTAACCCTCATTTATATAGAATTATACCTAATATTAACCCTCATTTATATAGAATTATACCTGATATTAGAGTTAAAAAAGCAGAAAGTATGAATTATTTTGACTAATAGTTAAGATCAGAGGAATGAAAGAGCGTTGGAAGGATCCATTTTATGGTAATTTGGTTAAAAAGAAACTCATATTTCAGATATAGACATTTATTAAAGGGACAGATTAGACCCAAGGACACCAGGAGGAAACCAGGAGGGTTGAAGGAAAAAGCTTAACCCCCCCACCCCCTAATATCAGGTATAATTCTATATAAATGAGGGTTATTGACCATGAATTCCAAAAAGTAGTAAAACTAGGAAGGTGGTGGTAGTGAAAACTAAGTCTAAAAAAGGGACAAAAATGTCAAATTTGCCTGTTTTTTTTTTTTTGTTTTTTTTTAACCCGGGAAGACAACACAAGGGTTAAAGGAGTAGTATCCCCAAACTAAAGAGCACCAGAGGGAAACTTTCTACACCCCCGAGCGCCACTCGCTGCAGACTGCATTGTGACTAATCGGTCGTTATCATCATCATCTGAGCTGAATGCAACGATATTGCTCACTTTACTGAGTCATATTTGTTTTTGTGATAAAGGCGGAAAAGCTCTGATTGACTCAACACGCTATCACATGACCTTTGAGTCCTCTGGTAACCAAACCCAGCAATCAGTCTTCTTTAAGAGAGAATTTTTTGGGCTTTTCCGCCTTCCATTTGTGACAGTACAGCTAGTTGAGAAAGGGGCGAGACATGCAGGGAGTTGTCACAGGTCGGATTCGAACCCTGGACCTCTGCCTTGAGGCATGAACCCCTCAGTACATGTGCGCCTGCTCTACCGCTGAACCCACCCGGCCACAGAAGTCAATCTTTCATGTCTTCTGGAGCCCAACCTGTGCTTCTACGTTGTTGGATCAAGGCTGCCGTGTGTCATGTTGCCAGAGAGTCTCACATGGTGCTGGTAGGTGGTAACACTGCTATAGATAGACCCGGCGTAGGTAGAAGGAATCTAGAGCTCGGCTGTCACAGCAAAAGGCAAAGGTAGGTGTGTGTTTTGGAGCGTTTGAGTTCCAGTGAAGTCCTGCGGTCAGCGCTGTTCTAGGTGTTTAAAGGAGGCCGAATGGGGCCTGTAATGGTCTGTGGGTGGTTTTCATGTAGGAGCAGCAGGGCCGGGCTCTAAATAAAACCCTCGACTTTATGATTCTGACATTATGAGCCTGTAATAGATCACTCGTTATGGGGCCCTTTGGATATCGTAAAGTCAAGAACTTGGAGAGAGGCGCAGAGCCTGCTGGTTCAAGTATCACCCAGCAGGAGGGGGAGAAGTTGGAGAACAGGATGGGAAAATTAGGGAATGAGAGCTTCAGATGGTGACGTCTGAAGCTCTCATTCCCTAATTTTCCCATCCCAAAGGCATGAGACACGTGTTGCAGGGCACCTTTAAGACTAGTTCTGCTACTGGAGCTAAAAGGTCGTTTTTGTCTCAAACGCAGCTTAAAAAATAAAAATGAAGCCGTGCCTTCTGTGCAGTTTCAGTACTTAGTTACTGTACTTAGAGTCCAGAAGCCAGTGTCTGTCCAGTCCAGCTTGTTCATTTTCACATTTTACCTTCTTCAATACTTGGCTTTGGCCATTTAAGGCCTACTACTGTACTTTAAAGTTGTAAGCTGTTGTACAATGTTCACAGAAGTACAGTTGGTCTCAAGTGAATTAGATGATGATTGAGAATACTCAGGGTTGGTTCATTTATAATGTGAATTCAGGACATGCGTATCCTTTTTTATAAATTTATATTATGGAAATATATATTTTTTTTTTCTGAAAATCTGACTGTCATATTTGGCACACAGATAAAGGAGCCCAATATCGGTCATTTCTGAAAAGAAATAACAAAAGTACAAAAAAATAAAGGTAAAATAGGTTGTTTTATTTATAAAAGATGTGTTTTCTATACAGAGATATCGGTATTGACCATAACAGCAATATTGTCTGTATCAGCCACAATTTTCACATCGGTGCATCACTAAAGATTAGTTCTGCTACAGGAGCTAAAACTCTCGTGTGGACGGAGATAATTTTTGTCTTAAACAACAACAACAAAGCAGTGCAGATGCCCAAGACAGATCCTCATTATCTTTTAAAACAATATCTTCCATTTTGGCTCCTGAGGTCATCTCGAGCCCCAAAATGGCAGCTGAATATCACATGAAAGAAGAAGTGTGGGGGAGGGGGAGAGAGGAAAAAAGTTAGAAAACAACAATAATTGTCTTTTCTTGAAAAAGGTCAAGAGACGTTGGACATCCCAAAGAACAAGGAAGCACATTCCTGCGTGCTGGTGTTTCTTTTCTGTCTTTTCATCCTCCGTCCCTCCTCCTCCTCGTGAATGGACCAGATGCCTCTCTCTGTGTGCCGGCAGATGGAGGGATTGTGTCCCCGGTTTAATGAAGGGAGGCTGCAGGGGGCTTATCCCCGGCTACCTTGGTCATTGATATGCTCTTGAGGAGTCCGCTGGCATTGTTTCCTGTCAAAGGAAGGGACAGACCCAAAGGCTGGGTGGCGGGTGGCGGGACAGACGGCCTCTCAGTGAATGTGGACAATTGGGCAACTGGAAGGTTTAGGGCCTCCATGCAGAGATGGTCCGGATAAACAGGGACGGGACTAGAGGCTAGACTTCAATGTGCAATTACTTGATTAATCTACATAGAAGCATACCTGGACTCAAACTGTTCTTAATTTTGTTATTTTGTTATGCTAAAGATCTTTTTATAGCTGAAAGTTTATTGTTTTTCTATACTGTGTTATTTATACCTCCTTATTCTCTATTCTAATGTCTTGTAAGCTGCTGGAAATTTCCTTGTGGGAGTCACTCCAAAAGCATCAAAAAAGAGACGTCTAAGTCTAATAAGATGCTCCTTATGACCAACAGTCCATTGAAATTATTCAAACTTAAATATACTGAAGGTAACAAGTACTTATTGTTACTAATACTAATTATTTACGTATTTTTGAAGCAGAGATTGCAAGTCGTCTATTTTCCTGTTGATCCATTTTATCTGCAAATATCTTCTGTAAAGATGATTCTTATTTTGGGCATTTTAGACTTTATTTTGAAAGCACAGCTGAAGCCATGAAAGGGGGAGGAGAGGGGGGATTTGGCTGTATTGTGACTAGTTGAACGGTCTGCATCCTTCATGCTGTGGAAGCGGAGCGTGGGGAACTCCTGCTGCGCTGCTCCGTGACCGGCTGACGTGGCTGCGTGCGTCACGGACACAAACGGAAACATTACTCCCCAATTCTCTCCATTGAATCCATTTGGTTTGGCTGGTAGCCACATCCGGCTGCTTATCAGCTGTTCAGCGCATTAGGCAGAACATACAAAGCTGTGGATCACTGGGGGGGGGGGGGGCAGATGTGTAAGTGGCTTTTAAAAAATATCTTGACAAATAACTGGGTTGGCCAACTTTTTAAAAATCAAGTTCAGCTCTGAAATAAGAATTAGATTTTGCTGCAATGACGCAATAGTTCAAAAGCCTAATGCTTAAAGTTCTGATAAATAAAATGTACAAAAATACAAACTGAAGATATGAAACCAAAACACATTAACAAAAATAATCAGTGTTGCTAACGGGGACGTTGTAGAGCGTCCTCTGGTGGACAGACTATGTAACGCCATCACTAACAGGGACGTTGTAGAGCGTCCTCTGGTGGACAGACTATGCAACACCATCACTAACAGGGACGTTGTAGAGCGTCCTCTGGTGGACAGACTATGCAACGCCATCACTAACAGGGACGTTGTAGAGCGTCCTCTGGTGGACAGACTATGCAACGCCATCACTAACAGGGACGTTGTAGAGCGTCCTCTGGTGGACAGACTATGCAACACCATCACTAACAGGGACGTTGTAGAGCGTCCTCTGGTGGACAGACTATGCAACGCCATCACTAACAGGGACGTTGTAGAGCGTCCTCTGGTGGACAGACTATGCAACACCATCACTAACAGGGACGTTGTAGAGCGTCCTCTGGTGGACAGACTATGCAACACCATCACTAACAGGGACGTTGTAGAGCGTCCTCTGGTGGACAGACTATGCAACACCATCACTAACAGGGACGTTGTAGAGCGTCCTCTGGTGGACAGACTATGTAACGCCATCACTAACGGGGACGTTGTAGAGCGTCCTCTGGTGGACAGACTATGAAACGCCATCACTAACGGGGACGTTGTAGAGCGTCCTCTGGTGGACAGACTATGCAACGCCATCACTAACAGGGACGTTGTAGAGCGTCCTCTGGTGGACAGACTATGCAACACCATCACTAACAGGGACGTTGTAGAGCGTCCTCTGGTGGACAGACTATGCAACGCCATCACTGTTGGTTGACAGTCCGTTTTTTATTTTCTAAATATTAATTTATCAGTATCATTTGTCATTATAAATGATTCTGATGAATGAATATTTAAATCGGGCATTTTAAATGTCAAATATCTGCCGATAATACCAGTCGAGCTCTGTTAGAAACGCTAGTAATTGTGAGCTTTTCACAGTATCTTCATTCTTGGGAATCTTTTGTTAAAAGCATCAGCACCCTCATGCATTCTTGTGTCTACTGTACATGAAGTGTGTTGTTGTGCAGCCTACCAGGATGTTGGTCAGCCTTTTGTGGCTTGGCTCTGAACCACAGTGTTGTGCTTTAAAGCACGTAGCCAGAGTCTGTCGCTGTGTTTGCTGTGAACACAGTCGGCTTCATATAATATAATATAATATAATATACTATAATATCAGGGCGTTACGGTTTCTTTTCTCTTAAGATTGGTGATCTGAGGTAATGAGTGCTTGCTTACACATCCAATGAATTCATTTATATCTTCTGCAGTTTATCTTCTTCTGCAGAATCCTGGCTGACATTCCTGTTCATATTGGAGTATCTTAAAGGTGCCGTACACATATTGGGAAAAATGTCGTTGTCACCTTGTTTCAAGCCATTCTAGCACGGTGGGGAAAGGAAGAATCTGCTCGATTTGGGTCAGTTCTAATTAATATTCAATGAGCTACGCTGCTGGACTCTGATTGGCTAACAGCTAGCCAATGAGAGCTTGGCTATCAGCATCCTTTACCCAGCTCATGAATATTAATGAGCTCAGGCAGCATGACGTCAGACTGACCAGCTGTTGTGATTGGTCTGATTTCTCCTAATTTCAGAGGAGGTAGCAAGATTCAATAGCATAGGGGTAGCTCAGTTCGTAGGGAGTTGGTTTGGGAACCGGAGGGTTCAAGTCCCCCGTTCAGCTACCAGTCCACCACCATACTTTGGTCCGGAGAGGTGCCAGTTCACCTCCTGGGCACTGCCAAGGTGCTCTTGAGCAAGGCAGCAAACCCCCAAACCTGCTCAGGGCACCTTTCCAATGGCAGCCCCCCCACTCTGACATCTCTCAATTAGTGCATGTATAGAAACTGAGCATGTGTGTGTAAATTGTAATTTCCTCTTGTGGGATTAACCCCGTTTTGCTATATCATCCATTCCTTTAATTTTTCCTTTAGTCTAAATAATTCCCAATTTCTGCTTTTCTAACTCAAACAATAAGTATAATTTCCTATAAATTACGGTTTTTCACCATAAATTCCCCAAATAACTGTGAAACTAAAGTTAAAAAGTTATTGCCACATAGAAAAAAAGTGACAAACATTGAAAAAAATGTCTTTAATAAAGTATACATTATTTCATCATACAGACAGACATACATACAGACAGACATACATACACACATACATACACACATACATACACACATACATACACACATACATACACACATACATACACACATACATACACACATACATACAGACATACATACACAGACACACAGACATAGACACACAGACATAGACACACAGAGACATAGAGACATAGAGACATACATACAGACATACATAGAGACATACATAGAGACATACATAGAGACATACATAGAGACATAGAGACATACATACATACAGACATACATAGAGACCTCACAGATTTAAAAAACTCAAATAAAAACAATTTTTTTTGTGGAAATGCACCTTTTTTAATTTTTTAATGAAATGTGTTTCCACTCCAGGCTTGACATGACTGACTGAATCTGGGTGTAATAAGTCAGACAGGCCATCATTCATCGAGTCCTTGTGAAAGCTCCGTGTGAGCTCTGATTTCCATGTTGACTCGGTTACATAACCACCGTCACGCTGCTCTCTCCTTTCTCTTCTCCAGTCTGGTCTGGTTTCGATGGAAGTCTGTGCAAAGGGCACGCATCTTTTGGTTTTCTTTGTCCGGTGATAATAAAGCAACGCATCACTTCCATCCCTTTTGTGGGACTTTTAATACGTCTTCAGGCTGTTTTACGTGTGTGAAACGGAGACTTCCTGTTTCGTCCTCGGGGTCTGTGTTGTGATGTTTCCCAAAGACATTCTTGAATTTGGGAACAGAGCGAGCTTGTTTTTGTCCCGGCAGACTGCGACTTGGCCCGAATCTCTACCCCCCACACACACACACACACACACACACACACTGGCTGTGCTTCCTGGGAGAGAGTAGTAAAGACATCTGATCGTAAATTCAGTGGCTGCCATCGTTATGAAAATCCTCTCCAGCGTTTCATCTTTATCTTCCTGCTGAATAAACCTGGCCTGTTGGGGGTGTGGTCTTCCCCTTTTTTTTGTCAACACTTGTCACTTTTCTGATGTTTTTGTCACTTTTCGGATGTTGTGGGTGCTTTTTTTGTTTTTCCCAAAGTTATTTGCTGTTTCTAATGTTGACATTTTCAGTTTATTTTGAAGGGTGGGTGTGTGTGTCTCTGTGTGTGGGTGTGTGTGTCTCTGTGGGTGTGGGTGTGTGTGTGTGTGTGTGTGTCTCTGTGTCGGTCTGTGTGTGTGTGTGTGTCTGTGTGTGTCTGTTTGTCTCTGTGTGTGTGTGTGTCTGTTTGTGTCTGTGTCTGTCTGTCTGTGTGTGTGTGTGTGTGTGTGTGTGTGTGTGTGTCTGTGTGTGTGAGAGAAACTGAAAACCTTCGGGACCCGAGGACAACATGAGGGTTAAGAGCTCATAAGAAGGCAAATGGTGGTGGTGGCGTTTCTTTATAAGCTCCCCCGTCTCTCCGGGGTGCAGATGTGTGTCAACGTCTCACCGTGGGGAGCTTTTAAAGGTCAGGGGGCAGTCGGGAGGAAGGGTTTTTATTGACCCTCCAGGACCCTGACAGGGAACACTTCATTGGGAATGACTCCTTAATATGAGGGGGGGGGTCCCTCAACAACACATGAGTACAATGCCTTTTCAACATAGTTCTTCAACATCAGCAAAAACTGAACAAAGACCAATAACACTTAAACTTGAATGTTGTATTGTCACATACAGAAAACATCTCACTATCTGCTAGCTGCCTGTCCCCTGAACACACTGTAAAAAACATCTCACTATCTGCTAGCTGCCTGTCCCCTGAACACACTGTAAAAAACATCTCCTCACTATCTGCTAGCTGCCTGTCCCCTGAACACACTGTAAAAAACATCTCCTCACTATCTGCTAGCTGCCTGTCCCCAGAACACACTGTAAAAAACATCTCACTATCTGCTAGCTGCCTGTCCCCTGAACACACTGTAAAAAACATCTCCTCTCTATCTGCTAGCTGCCTGTCCCCTGAACACACTGTAAAAAACATCTCACTATCTGCTAGCTGCCTGTCTCCTGAACACACTGTAAAAAATGTGGTCTCTGTAGACAACCCAACAAAAAGCAAATGTGCCAACCTGCACCACAAAGCATACTGTGTGTGTGTGTGTGTGTGTGTGGCTTAGGTGTCTTTAATCCCATTCACGGTGCTTATTAGGCAATTAGTTAATGACTTAAGCGTGCTAATGTGATTAAAGTAGGTTGTTGAGGCTCCTCAGGCCGACCGGGGAAGCAGCAGCTAACGAGGGCTTCATTATTGGTTAATTAACCCTCGGTGTGTCTTCCTGCTTCAAAAGGCAGCGTTGCAGTAACGAGGTGGAACAGGCTCAACTTACCAGATGTTGTATTAGTCGCTTTTATCCACCAAGTCATTATATCCACAGTACTGATGATTATTTAAAATCTGAGTGAAGATATCTTGTGAAAGCACCAATAGTCAACACTAGGATATCGAGGTATTTGGTCAAGAACATCGTGATATCTGATCTGATTATCGCCCGTGTGTGTGTGTGTGTGTGTGTGTGTGTGTGTGTGTGTGTGTGTGTGTGTGTGTGTGTGTGTGTGTGTGTGTGTGTGTGTGTGTGTGTGTGTGTGTGTGTGTGTGTGTGTGTGTGTGTGTGTGTGTGTGTGTGTGTGTGTGTGTGTGTGTGTGTGTGTGTGTGTGTGTGTGTGTGTGTGTGTGTGTGTGTGTGTGTGTGTGTGTGTGTGTGTGTGTGTGTGTGTGTGTGTGTGTGTGTGTGTGTGTGTGTGTGTGTGTGTGTGTGTGTGTGTGTGTGTGTGTGTGTGTGTGTGTGTGTGTGTGTGTGTGTGTGTGTCCATTTTCAACATTTATTAATCGTCTCATTGTGTAAATATTTGTCCCAATGTCAACACTATTCAACAATATCAAATCAATCACAATATTAATATACAAATACCTTATAGTACCTTGTGGTATTGATGTATTTGTATACAAATATCGTGATAATGTTGTTTTATTTTGTTCCACACGGCTGCTGGACGTTGGACAGACCGCTCTGTAGGCATTTTTTTTTTTTTTTGTGACTTTATTCGTACGTATTTTCCTTCGTTTTTGACTATTTAATTAAAAAAATTAATAAAATCAGGAATTTTTTAAAACTACTATTTCCTCCAACTCTTCTGGGGTGTCCCTGTGAACGCCGCTCTGTTGTCCCAGCAGGTGAGGGAGACGGAGACGTGGGTGCCCATGAAGACCACACAGACGGTCGCCATGTCGACACGACACGGCGACCTGGAGTCGTCGGGAGACTCGGCGAACGGCTCGGACTGCTTCGGGACGCCGAACACGACGAGGACGAGGACGGCGACTACAACACGGAGACGCTGTACGATGACGAGGACGAGTACGACGACTTCTCGGGATCCGGGGACGGAGGTCGGTCTTTTAAAGATTTTAAAGATGTTTTTTATCTATCTATCTATCTATACATCTATCTATCTATACATCTATCTATCTATCTATCTATACATCTATCTATCTATCTATACATCTATACATCTATCTATCTATCTATCTATACATCTATCTATCTATCTATACATCTATACATCTATCTATCTATCTATACATCTATCTATCTATCTATCTATACATCTATCTATCTATCTATACATCTATACATCTATACATCTATCTATCTATACATCTATCTATCTATCTATACATCTATCTATCTATCTATACATCTATCTATCTATCTATACATCTATCTATCTATCTATACATCTATCTATCTATCTATACATCTATCTATCTATCTATACATCTATCTATCTATCTATACATCTATCTATACGTCTATACATCTATCTATACGTCTATACATCTATCTATACGTCTATACATCTATCTATACGTCTATACATCCATCTATACATCCATCTATACATCTATCTATCTATCTATACATCTATCTATAAAAAATGAGGATTTCTAATAAGGAATCTTTTTCTTTCCACAGTAACGACTGTGTCCCCTGTAACGGAGTCTAATCCCTCGGTTAAGGTAAGAATATCATCTGATGTCTCTGATTTAACTAAAAATGTAGAATACTAACCATTCAGTTTACATGCACATGATAACTTATAAATAACTAATGTTAGGGAAATCTGTTCAACAAAATCTGTTATTCTAGATTATTATTTAAGGTATAGATCGGCCGATATATCTTCATATCCAATTTTTAAATAACCAAATATTCGTATCGTATCGGCCTTAAAATCCTTCACGGGTCGGCTCTACTGTGTAGCGATCTACGTCTCTGATTGTGTCCTGAAGCGTTGGGGGTCCGTTGTATTGACTCTAAATCCGTCTCTCCGTCCTCAGGCCGACGTCAACGACAACAACCTCCCGGAGGAGGAGCGCCCGGTGTGGCCCACCGTCAACGAGGTGGACATCGTGCGGAAGAGCAACGAGATCCCCCGGCTGTCCAACGAGGCGGCGCCCGGCGAGGAGCAGCCGTCCAACGTCCTCATGGCCCACGCCGCAGAGGACAGCATCTTCAACAAGACGGAGGTCCTCGCAGGTCAGTACGCACCCCGACCGCTGTCTCCGCGGCAACGTCCCCGTCCACGAATCATGTGAAGTTCGGTTAAAACAACACTCCTGTGAATAAATCTGGTGACGGTGTGTTCCCATCCAACGGCTTTACAGCCAATAACAACCTGCCGATGACGTCACATGATCCAGAAAGTCTCTCGTCTCCTCGTCCGTCCACGTAAATCTGTCTTTATTGCCCCCCCCCCCTATGTGTGTAGACAGAGAGGAAATACTGGGGGAAATGAACTACAACTTCTTCTTCTGCGTTTTGAGGCGGGTTGCAACCATAAAATGACCTAAAACTTCATCGCAATTCATTATTAATTCAACAAATAATGTTTCCATCAGCGTTTATCACATAAGACGAATATCATCAGGAGAAAATCTGATATTTCCTTTGATATTCATGAAATTCCATCTTATTTGACTGTTTCCAGAAGGCATTTTCATTCAATATCACTTAATTTGGCTAAAAACATGTGGATGGGAACATATCTAATGTCTGGATC
>JABXJD010000284.1:195000-202500 GCA_013375575.1 Percina caprodes | reverse complement strand
TATATCAATGTTCTTTTTAATTCCCCAAAATAACATGATTGATTCCACACAACGCTCTTTGCCAAGTACAAATCTCTACTTTCATTAATTTTGGGGCGTCTTATTCAATTTTATAGCATTTGAAACCAAATTGAAGTGTTTTTGAAATAGTATTGAGAGTAAAAGTTGACATATTCCAGTCTGTGATTATCATCAACATCCATTCCTTTAATTTTAGTCTCAATAATTCCTAATTTCTGCTTTTCTAACTCAAACATTAGGTATAATTTCCTATAAATGAGGTTTATTGGCCATAAATTCCAAAAATAACTAAAACTAAAGTTAATAAGTTAGTGTTACGTAGTGTTGGACGTCAAAAGTAACAAAACTTCAAAAGAAAGCATCAAAAGTGTTTGAAAAAAAGGGACAAAAACGTAAGAAGTTGAAAACGTTGATTAAAAAGTGTCAGTAACCGAGCCCGACTAGCCGTTTCCATTTTGTTTCCAGTCTTTATGCTAAGCTAAAAGAGCCAGACTAGCAGTTTCCCTCCGTTTCCAGTCTTTATGCTAAGTTAAGCTAACAAAGCCAGACTAGACGTTTCTCTGGGTTTCCAATTTTTATGCTAAACTAACAGAGCCAAGCTAGCTATTTCCATTTGTTTTCTGTCTTTATGCTAAGCTAACAGAGCCAGACTAGCCGTTTCCCTCTGTTTCCAGTCTTTATGCTAAGCTAAAAGAGCCAGACTAGCAGTTTCCCTCCGTTTCCAGTCTTTATGCTAAGTTAAGCTAACAAAGCCAGACTAGAAGTTTCTCTGGGTTTCCAATTTTTATGCTAAACTAACAGAGCCAAGCTAGCTATTTCCATTTGTTTCCTGTCTTTATGCTAAGCTAACAGAGCCAGACTAGCCGTTTCCCTCTGTTTCCAGTCTTTATGCTAAGCTTACAGAGCCAGACAATCCATTTCCATTTATTTCCAGTCTTTATGCCAAGCTAAGCTAACAGCCAGCCTAGCTGTTTCCCCTCAGTTTCCAGTCTTTATGCTAAGCTAACCTTTTTTAAGGTACAGCCATGACGGTGGTATCGATCTTTAGAAGGTGACTCAGCGTTTTTAACGTCGTCGTCTTCTGTCTGTTAACATTTCTACTTCAACATTAAAGTGCTCACGTGCTTTTTAACGAATATTTATATCTTTTAACTTAACGTAAGATCCTTTTCGTCCAGTGAAGGTTTTAATTGTCCGATGAAAGGCGTTGAATCTCCGATCGGAGACGCCGGTAGCGTTCGTACTTCCTGTTTCATCCGTTAACCAATAAGCTTCAAGACGTTACGTTTGATTTGTTCATTTTTTTTGGGGTTTGACGCTGGAGACGGCAGCACGAAGCGGCCCAACGATCTGTATATCGCCGTGACAACTGGAAGGTGTTAACTCGGTAACCTGGCAACACAGCCACGGTAACCTGGCAACACAACCTCGGTAACCTGGCAACACAGCCACGGTATCCTGGCAACACAAATCTACCAAATATTTAAATACCAAATAGTTTTTCCTGTTTTCTTTGTGTGCCCCCGGCCATAATGTTGGGGCCCCCCCAGCAGTAACGTTAGGGCCCCTTAGTAGTATTGTTGGGGGCCCTGTAGCAATGACGTTGGGGGCCCCCCCGGCAGTATTGTAAAGTCGGGGGCCCCCCCAGCATTAACATTGGGGCCCCCTGGTAGTATTGTTGGGTCCCCCCAGCAGTAACGTCGGGGGCCCGGCAGTATTGTTGGGTCCCCCAGCAGTAACGTCGGGGGCCCGGCAGTATTGTTGGGTCCCCCAGCAGTAACGTCGGGGCCCCCCCGCCGTGATGTAAGGTCCCCCCAGCAGTATTGTTGGGGGCCCCCCGGCCGTGATGTAAGGGCCCCCCGCAGTATTGTTGGGGGCCCCCCGGCCGTGATGTAAGGGCCCCCCAGCAGTAACGTCGGGGCCCCCCGGCCGTGACGTTCCTGGTCGTCGTGGTGATTTCCTGTAACTGATACTAACTCCTCATTGGTCTCCAGTGTTTCCAGTTTTTCGTCCCGTAGATCGACTCGTTTTCCTTTTTGTTTTTTAATTTAATTGTCAAATTATTTTATTGCCTTCTTTCAGGTTTTGGGGGTGTCGTTCCCCCCCCCCCCATATCCCCTCCCCCCCTCCTTTTTAAGCTGTTGTATATGTGACTTTAAAGGTTTTATAAGCAGTAGTTTGAGATTTCCAGAGATAAATAATATTTTTCTTTTATTTTGTAAAAGTTTCTTTTATCATTTTAGACTTTTGTTTTTGTATTTATGTATTTGTGTCTGTTTGTTAGAAGGATTGCTGATGTGGTTGGTGATCTTCTTGTATGGGGGGGGGGGTGTTGTTGCAATGTTGTCGGCAGCGGACCCGGGGGTGACTATTACCTGGAACGGTTTCATCTGTCTGACGAGGGTCTAGGTTTTTGTTTCAACATTATTGACCAGTTGTCCTATATCAATGTTCTTTTAAATTCCCCAAAATAACATGATTGATTCCACACAACGCTCTTTGCCAAGTACAAATCTCTACTTTCATTAATTTTGGGGCGTCTTATTCAATTTTATAGCATTTGAAACCAAATTGAAGTGTTTTTGAAATAGTATTGAGAGTAAAAGTTGACATATTCCAGTCTGTGATTATCATCAACATCCATTCCTTTAATTTTAGTCTCAATAATTCCTAATTTCTGCTTTTCTAACTCAAACATTAGGTATAATTTCCTATAAATGAGGTTTATTGGCCATAAATTCCAAAAATAACTGTAAAACTAAAGTTAATAAGTTAGTGAAAACGTCAAAAGTGACAAAAATTGGGGGAAAAAAGCGTCAAAAGTGTAGATTTTGATGTGAAGACGACACAAGCGTAAAATGTGAATATGTTCTGGTGTCTTCTGTCCTTGGGGACAGGAACTTAATATATTTGTTTCCAGGTGGTACCCCCATTGTGTTCAGGGACCGGGGGAGGGATACGTCTATGTTCTGCTGCTTAATGTCACAACACCACATGTGAATCACCACTGAGTGTAGAAGCCCATTACTCGTTGGTTTCTGCATGCAGGTTCTGATTTATTATTGGAAATAAAGCTATTTTTATGCACATTAACATTTAAAAACAACGCTGTCTTTGTCCCAGTTTTTTATTTTTAGGTTTTGTTTTCCTGAGCGAGAGTCAAGAAAACTCGGCGACATCCACACAAAATCCACACTAAAAGTAGTGATTATTTACAAGGAGTCTGGTGGAGATATGCTGCTCTATACACACTAAAAGTAGTGATTATTTACATGGAGTCTGGTGGAGATATGCTGCTCTATACACGCTAAAAGTAGTGATTATTTACATGGAGTCTGGTGGAGATATGCTGCTCTATACACACTAAAAGTAGTGATTATTTACATGGAGTCTGGTGGAGATATGCTGCTCTATACACGCTAAAAGTAGTGATTATTTACATGGAGTCTGGTGGAGATATGCTGCTCTATACATGCTAAAAGTAGTGATTATTTACATGGAGTCTGGTGGAGATATGCTGCTCTATACACACTAAAAGTAGGCTAGTGATTATTTACATGGAGTCTGGTGGAGATATGCTGCTCTATACACGCTAAAAGTAGTGATTATTTACATGGAGTCTGGTGGAGATATGCTGCTCTATACACACTAAAAGTAGTGATTATTTACATGGAGTCTGGTGGAGATATGCTGCTCTATACACACTAAAAGTAGTGATTATTTACATGGAGTCTGGTGGAGGTATGCTGCTCTATACACGCTAAAAGTAGTGATTATTTACATGGAGTCTGGTGGAGATATGCTGCTCTATACACGCTAAAAGTAGTGATTATTTACATGGAGTCTGGTGGAGATATGCTGCTCTATACACACTAAAAGTAGTGATTATTTACATGGAGTCTGGTGGAGATATGCTGCTCTATACACGCTAAAAGTAGTGATTATTTACATGGAGTCTGGTGGAGATATGCTGCTCTATACACACTAAAAGTAGTGATTATTTACATGGAGTCTGGTGGAGATATGCTGCTCTATACACACTAAAAGTAGTGATTATTTACATGGAGTCTGGTGGAGGTATGCTGCTCTATACACGCTAAAAGTAGTGATTATTTACATGGAGTCTGGTGGAGATATGCTGCTCTATACACGCTAAAAGTAGTGATTATTTACAGGGAGTCTGGTGGAGATATGCTGCTCTATACACACTAAAAGTAGTGATTATTTACATGGAGTCTGGTGGAGATATGCTGCTCTATACACGCTAAAAGTAGTGATTATTTACATGGAGTCTGGTGGAGATATGCTGCTCTATACACACTAAAAGTAGTGATTATTTACATGAAGTCTGGTGGATTTGGTGATTTTGGGTTAGGGGTTAGTTGTTTAATGTTAAACCAAAGTATGTGTGTGTATTTGTATGTGTGTGTATATATATGTGTGTTTGTGTGTGTGGTATTTTGGAAATAACGTCTGACTTCACATACACAGTCAACACATTCTTTTCTTATCTCGGCATGTATTGGGGATCTTTTGGCTGACACACACACACACAGACACACACACACACACACCCACACCCCTTCACACACTGTCCTGTGGGTGTCTTTAGGAGCTTTTACGGGAATTTCCAAACACCATGTTGCCCCAGGCAGAGTGTTGCATCACGTCTCGTGTCTTTATAGAAAGAAATGGCGAGTGTGTGTGTGTGTGTGTGTGTGTGTGTGTGTGTTTTGTGAGGAATGCTACTAAAATATCACGATAGTCTAAATTAGTTGTGATACATAAATTAAATAAAATTGAATTGAAATAAAAATGTTTTTGGTGCTTTCCGACATATTTTTCTTATTTTAAAGATTATTTTTTGTGATTTTCCGCCTTTGTTTGCCAGTCAGGTGACAAGACGGGGGGCATGCAGATAATCGTCACAGGTCGGACTCAAACCCTGGACCCCTGCGTCAGGAGATGTGCGCCCGCTCTACCGCTGAACCAACCCGGCCACCATCTTTAACGTTGCGTGTGTGTGTGTGTGTGTGTGTGTGTGTGTCTCTGTCTCTGTCTCTGTGTGTGTGTGTGTGTGTGTGTGTGTGTGGCTCCCTGACTACCAGTCGTCAAACAAAGAGAATTCTTTTCCAACCTCAGGAAGAGAAATGATTAAATTCTTCATGCGAGAAGTTCAAAAGCAATAAAAACCGAAATGAAAACACGGGCGGTGCAACACAAAGACCTCATTGTGTGTGTGTGTGTGTGTGTGTGTGTGTGTGTGTGTGTGTGTGTGTAGGCCTGAGGAATGTAAGTTTGTTCATGGAGACAAAAGGCCTGAGAGGCACAGAGAGGGAGACAGACGGTGTCCATTCATGTTTCCTCATGCTAACATGCTAACACTTTCAACCAGACTCCTCATGTTGTCCTCATGTTGTCCTCATGTTGTCCCCAAGTTGTCTTCATGTTGTCTTCATGTTGTTCCCATGTTGTCTTCATGTTGTCTTCATGTTGTCTTCATGTCGTCCCAATGTTGTCCTCATGTTGTCCTCATGTTGTCCCCATGTTGTCCCCATGTTGCCCTCATGTTGTCCCCAAGTTGTCTTCATGTTGTCTTCATGTTGTTCCCATGTTGTCTTCATGTTGTCTTCATGTTGTCTTCATGTTGCCCTCATGTTGTCTTCATGTTGTCTTCATGTTGCCCTCATGTTGTCTTCATGTTGTCTTCATGTTGTCCTCATTTTGTCTTTTCAGTTTTTTCATCACAAAAAAATGTGAAATAAGCTGAAACGTTAACATAACATCAGATATCAAATAACTTTGGAAAGAACATAAAAAAGAGATTTAAAAGGTAAACACACACGCATACACCTCATTTCCTATTATACCCTGCAGCCTGACCTTTGACCTCTGTGAGGGTGTTGACAGATTTAAGACCCCAACTTCCTCAGCGACACACACACACACACACACACACCTACCTACCTGCTGGCCCCCGTCCTCTTGGTCCATCCATCCATCCATCCATCTTCATCCGCTTATCCGGTATCGGGTCTCGGGGGCAGCAGCTCCAGCAGGGGACCCCAAACTTCCCTTTCCCGAGCCACATCAACCAGCTCCGACTGGGGGATCCCGAGGCGTTCCCAGGCCAGGTTGGAGATATAATCTCTCCACCTAGTCCTGGGTCTTCCCCGAGGCCTCCTCCCAGCTGGACGTGCCTGGACCACCTCCCTAGGGAGGCGCCCTGGAGGCATGCTTACCAGATGCCCGAACCACCTCAACTGGCTCCTTTCGATGCGAAGGAGCAGCGGCTCTACTCCGAGCTCCTCTCGGAGGACTGAGCTTCTCACCCGATCTCTAAGGGAGACGCCAGCCCCCCTCCTGAGAAAACCCATTTCAGCCGCTTGTACCCTGGACCTCGTTCTTTCGGTCATGACCCAGCCTTCATGACCATAGGTGAGGGTAGGAACGAAAATTGCCCGGTAGATCGAAAGCTTTGCCTTCTGGCTCAGCTCTCTTTTCGTCACAACGGTGCGATAAACAGAATGTAATACCGCACCAGCTGCTCCGATTCTCCGACCAATCTCACGCTCCATGGTCCCCTCACTCGCGAACAAGACCCCAAGGTACTTGAACTCCTTCACTTGGGGTAAGGACTCACTCCCTACCCGAAGAAAGCACTCCATCGGTTTCCTGCTGAGAACCATGGCCTCAGATTTAGAGGTGCTGATCCTCATCCCAGCCGCTTCACACTCGGCTGCGAACCGATCCAGTGAGTGCTGGAGGTCACAGGCCGATGACGCCATCAAGACCACATCATCTGCAAAAAGCAGCGATGAGATCCCGAGCCCACCGAACTGCAACCCCTCCCCACCCCGACTACGCCTCGATATCCTGTCCATAAATATTACAAACAGGATTGGTGACAAAGCGCAGCCCTGGCGGAGGCCAACCCTCCAGAACCTGGAACGAGTCCGACTTACTGCCGAGAACCTGGACACAGCTCTCGCTTTGGTCATACAGAGATTGGATGGCCCTGAGAAGGGACCCCCTCACCCCATACTCCCACAGCACCTCCCACAGTTTCTCCCGGGGGACCCGGTCATACGCCTTCTCCAGATCCACAAAACACATGTAGACTGGTTGGGCATACTCCCAGGCCCCCTCCAAGATCCTTGCGAGAGTGAAGATCTGATCCGTTGTTCCACGACCAGGATGGAATCCACATTGTTCCTCTTCAATCCGAGGTTCGACTATCGTCCTCTTGGTGATTCATTTAAATATTATTAACCTGCGGGGTTGTCTGCGGTGTCCGGACGGAAGACATGAGTGTGTTTAGCCTCCGAGATGCTAACGAGAGACTTCTGTAGCGTCTGAAGTAGCCTCCGAGATGCTAACGAGAGACTTCTGTAGCGTCTGAAGTAGCCTCCGAGATGCTAACGAGAGACTTCTGTGACGTCTGAAGTAGCCTCCGAGATGCTAACGAGAGACTTCTGT
>JABXJD010000284.1:132500-190000 GCA_013375575.1 Percina caprodes | reverse complement strand
TCAAATATAACCCGTAAGTGGGTCGGGTTGTCTTGAAATGGGCGGGGCTTTAACCGGTATGTTATTTTAGGAATGCAAATGTTATGGGTTGATCAGAAATTGTTATATTTATTGCTGATAAGAAAACTATTTCCATGACAGCTTCAGCGAGATCAGTTGTGTTGTCATGGTAACAAACAAACTATATACAGAACAAGTTTTGCAACTTGTCTACCATCACCATGTCTACCATCACTATGTCTACCAGCACCATGTCTACCAGCACCATGTCTACCATCACCATGTCTACCAGCACCATGTCTACCAGCACCATGTCTACCAGCACCATGTCTACCAGCACCATGTCTACACCATCACCATGTCTACCAGCACCATGTCTACACCAGCACCATGTCTACCAGCACCATGTCTACCATCACCATGTCTACCATCACCATGTCTACCAGCACCATGTCTACACCAGCACCATGTCTACCAGCACCATGTCTACACCAGCACCATGTCTACCATCACCATGTCTACCAGCACCATGTCTACCAGCACCATGTCTTCCAGCACCATGTCTACCAGCACCATGTCTACCAGCAGCACCATGTCTACCAGCACCATGTCTACCAGCACCATGTCTACCAGCACCATGTCTACACCAGCACCATGTCTACCAGCACCATGTCTACCATCACCATGTCTACACCAGCACCATGTCTACCAGCACCATGTCTACCAGTACCATGTCTACCATCACCATGTCTACCAGCACCATGTCTACCAGCACCATGTCTTCCAGCACCATGTCTACCATCACCATGTCTACCAGCACCATGTCTACCATCACCATGTCTACACCAGCACCATGTGTACCATCACCATGTCTACCATCACCATGTCTTCCAGCACCATGTCTACCATCACCATGTCTACCAGCACCATGTCTACCAGCACCATGTCTACCATCACCATGTTTACACCAGCACCATGTCTACCAGCACCATGTCTACCAGCATCATGTCTACCAGCACCATGTCTACCATCACCATGTCTACACCAGCACCATGTCTACCAGCACCATGTCTACCAGCACCATGTCTACACCAGCACCATGTCTACCATCACCATGTCTACCAGCACCATGTCTTCCAGCACCATGTCTACCAGCACCATGTCTACCATCACCATGTCTACCAGCACCATGTCTACACCAGCACCATGTCTACCAGCACCATGTCTACACCAGCACCATGTCTACCAGCACCATGTCTACCAGCACCATGTCTACACCAGCACCATGTCTACCATCACCATGTCTACCAGCACCATGTCTACCATCACCATGTCTACCAGCACCATGTCTACACCAGCACCATGTCTACCAGCACCATGTCTACCATCACCATGTCTACCAGCACCATGTCTACCAGCACCATGTCTACCAGCACCATGTCTACACCAGCACCATGTCTACACCAGCACCATGTCTACCATCACCATGTCTACCAGCACCATGTCTACACCAGCACCATGTCTACACCAGCACCATGTCTACCATCACCATGTCTACCATCACCATGTCTACCAGCACCATGTCTACCAGCACCATGTCTAGCAGCACCATGTCTTCCAGCACCATGTCTACCAGCATCATGTCTACCAGCACCATGTCTACCAGCACCATGTCTAGCAGCACCATGTCTTCCAGCACCATGTCTACCAGCATCATATCTACCAGCACCATGTCTACCATCACCATGTCTACCAGCACCATGTCTACCATCACCATGTCTACACCAGCACCATGTCTACCAGCACCATGTCTACCATCACCATGTCTACCAGCACCATGTCTACCAGCACCATGTCTAGCAGCACCATGTCTTCCAGCACCATGTCTACCAGCATCATGTCTACCAGCACCATGTCTACCAGCACCATGTCTAGCAGCACCATGTCTTCCAGCACCATGTCTACCAGCATCATATCTACCAGCACCATGTCTACCATCACCATGTCTACCAGCACCATGTCTACCATCACCATGTCTACACCAGCACCATGTCTACCATCACCATGTCTACCAGCACCATGTCTACCATCACCATGTCTACCATCACCATGTCTACCAGCACCATGTCTACCATCACCATGTCTACACCAGCACCATGTCTACCATCACCATGTCTTCCAGCACCATGTCTACCATCACCATGTCTACCAGCACCATGTCTACCAGCACTATGTCTACCATCACCATGTCTACCATCACCATGTCTACCAGCACCATGTCTACCATCACCATGTCTACCAGCACCATGTCTACCAGCACCATGTCTACCAGCACCATGTCTACCATCACCATGTCTACCAGCACCATGTCTACCAGCACCATGTCTACCAGCACCATGTCTACCAGCACCATGTCTACCAGCACCACTTTTTTGGTTGAAAGAAAACCCAAATTTCTGACATATAAATGTGTTGTAAATGGGTCAGATTTGACCCGAGGACAAAAGGACAAAAGGAGGACATGAAGAACCAGTGAAGTAGGAGACTTCTTGGGAACTTTTCCATATTCCGAGATTAAGACTTCTTTCAGAAAAGAGTTTTTTTGTGATTGTTGCAAAAATCCTTGATTATGTGGCACGTTTTCCTAAAGAAATGCGATGGAATATGCGAGATACTTATGAAATTTAATGTGATGAAACTTGCAAAAACTTTTTATTTGTTTGATGCAGAAGAGACTGTTTGTCTTGTTGTGTAATTACGTCACTTCATAACGTTCCCCTGGCAACAGGGGAAAATGGCTGCCCTAGTATGAAGTACACACAACATTTTTCAACTTTCTGCTCAGATATATGTGACTTTTTTGAAAATTCAATGATTATGAAATCATGCAAGCCCTGCGTTATTTTGCGTAGAAATCAGCAATTTATGCGCCAAAAGTGCAGCGTATAAGTAAAAATACACTTTATTAGCATCAGAGTATTAAGTGTTATGTAACATGGAAAAGAGAGCCGTGTGTCTGCGTCGCTGTGTGGCAAAACACGAGGTGAGGCCGGCTGCACGCGGCTGGCGTGGCGTGTTTGTTTGTATTTCGTCTCCCATGGTAACAGGTTAGAGCGTGCACACTGTGCACACGCACGTCTCAGCGGCAAAAACACACGCATGCTAGAAATAGAATCAACGTCTATTTTTCATGCAACACGCTTTATTTCACAGTAACACTACTGGATATGATTTTTACAGTAGAATGCTGTAAAGTTGCATTACAACCTTGTCACCATGACAACATCACCATAGTCTAAGTATTACAGTTGAAATCACAGTAGTCTAAGTATTACTATAGAAACCACAGTAGTCTTGGTATTACAGTAGAAATCACAGTAGTCTAAGTATTACAGTAGAAATCACAGTAGTCTAAGTATTACAGTAGAAATCACAATAGTCTAAGTATTACAGTAGAAATCACAGTAGTCTGAGTATTACAGTAGAAATCACAGTAGTCTAAGTATTACAGTTGAAATCACAGTAGTCTGAGTATTACAGTAGAAATCACAGTAGTCTGAGTATTACAGTAGAAATCACAGTAGTCTAAGTATTACAGTAGAAATCACAGTAGTCTAAGTATTACAGTTGAAATCACAGTAGTCTAAGTATTACTGTAGAAATCACAGTAGTCTAAGTATTTCAGTTGAAATCACAGTGATCTAAATATAACAGTAAAAAATCCCAATATATCCACTACAGTACTGTAAATAGTACAGTAAACTATTGTATTTTAACTTATTTATCTGATGTTGTGTTTAATTGTTGTGTATTTTCCGATGAATACATAAAATACTGTAAATGGAAGTACGGGACCTTTACTGTGAAAAGAATTCACAGGAACTTGCTGGACAATTATTACAGGAAGTTACTGTAAATATTACTTTAAATGTGTTACAGTGAATATTAATAAATGACATGTTGATGTTTGGAAGTCTCAGTGCAGATATAAATGTAATTTAAAAATAATAATTATCAATTTTCAAATATTGAGCCTGTCATAACAGAAGGAAGTATTCTGTCAGTATATATTTATGTTAACTCATCCACTCAACATACATTCCTCTGATCTTAACTATTAGTCAAAATACTTCATAATTTGTTTATTTTTTAACTCTAATATTAGGTATAATTCATATAAATGAGGGTTATTGACCATGAATTCTAAAAAGTATAAAACTAGTAAGGTGGTGTTAGAGAAAATTAAAGAAAAATCTGAAAATGGGACGAAAATGTCATGTGACGAGAAAGGTTTTAGACCCCGGAGGACAACACGAGGGTTTTTACCCAAATATGTGAGCTAACCTGCAGCTGACGGCAGAGTGAAGGATCCACGTTGGCGGATCAGAGAGAGGAGGTTGTTCTTGGTATTTAAAAAATATCTCTTTAAACCTGTGATCGGTTCGTAATGTGAGTAGAGGTGGTTCATAAAAGCCGTCAGAGTTTTTGGAAAAGTACACGGGTCAGGACGATAAGAATCAACATACCTATAACAGTTTTCAATTTTCTTATTTTCAATATAACATACGTCATCGTCAATAACGAACACAATACGGACCCAATCTCTTTCAAACATGTTAGAATTGGTCTTGTAGGTCTTGTGTTTCTCCAGCAGACGATCCAGGTACTGCAAATACAAATCAATGGCAGTTTTGATAACCTTAACATAGTCTGATGCAGGTCTGCCAGTCTGAACATCCAGCCGAGCCTCGTGGATCAACATCTGGACGTGGAAGGCGGCTCCATTGACCCAGATCTTGAACCCGCGGCTGCTCATCTGTCCATCATGCAGCAGGGAGTTTCTGAGGATGGTGAGGTGGTTGCTCAGCTGCTGTTCCAGTCTCCTTAAGTCCTCCCGTAATCGCTGGTCATTGTTCATGAACACTTGATGGCGTTTCAGATACTCGGACATTGTGTCCCGGACACTCGAAGCTTTCTCTTCACCAAACACACGGCGTAACATGCTGTATGTGTCATCACTTGTCTGAGAGACGCTCTTGATGACGATCTCTATGATCATGGAAATCACCAAAGCTCCAAGTCCAACAGCATTCGGGACTGACTTCAGGTCACCAATAGCAGATCCCAGTTTCTCGACGTATTCTGGCCCTTTGTTTGACAGCATCTCAGTAGAGAACGCCTGCAGCATTGCATTGGAGTCGGTACCAGAATATCTCAGCAGAGACTCGTCTATGCCCACATCTGGTAGGACGCATGGTTGATTTTGTAAAAGGTCTCCATAAATTGAAAGAGCAGCCCTATTGTAGTCCTCTTGTGACCAATCAGAGCCCATGATTATTCCTCTCGATCTGGGATCTCTCACAACAAAGTTCAGACTGAACACTATAATCAGAATGCACTGAGATGAAATCCAGCCGCTCCCTCACATATAACCAGGACGACAACTCCAGCAGCCAATCAGAACTCTGGAAACGTCAGGCGTGTGTGTTGACTTGTCTCTAAAGTCCAATGTGTCCAAGGTCCAGAAAAACAAATGGTGCTGCATGACTCTACATTTATAGTTTGCTGTTCAAATACAACCCACATGCAATGATGCAGGGGGGTGTATACTTATGCCCCCTGTATTTTAACATGGGGGGTGTATACTTATGCCCCTGTATTTTAACATAGGGGGTGTATACTTATCCCCCTATATTTTAACATAGGGGGGTGTATACTTATGCCCCTGTATTTTAACATAGGGGGTGTATACTTATCCCCCCTGTATTTTAACATAGGGGGGTGTATACTTATGCCCCCTATATTTTAACATGGGGGGTGTATACTAATGCTCCCTGTATTTTAACATAGGGGGTGTATACTTATGCCCCCTGTATTATAACATAGAGGTTGTTTACTTAAGCAGGTGTTGTCCTATGTACTATGTACAGTACTATAGAGTATATATTGTGATTTTCTTACTGTAATATTTAGACTACTGTGATTTCAACTGTAATACTTAGACTACTGTGATTTCAACTGTAATATTTAGACTACTGTGATTTCTACTGTAATACTTAGAATACAGTGATTTCAACTGTAATACTTAGACTACTGTGATTTCTACTGTAATACTACTGTGGTTTCTATAGTAATACTTAGACTACTGTGATTTCTACTGTAATACTTAGACTACTGTGATTTCTACAGTAATACTTAGACTACTGTGATTTCAACTGTAACACTTAGACTACTGTGATGTTGTCATGGTGACAATGTTGTGATGTAACTTTACAGCAATCTACTGTAAAAATCATATCCAGTAGTGTTACTGTGAAATAAAGCGTGTTGCATGAAAAATAGACGTTGATTCTATTTCTAGCATGCGTGTGTTTTTGCCCCTGAGACGTGCGTGTCACGCACAGTGTGCACGCTCTAACCTGTTACCATGGGAGACGAAATACAAACAAACACGCCACGCCAGCCGCGTGCAGCCGGCCTCACCTCGTGTTTTGCCACACAGCAACGCAGACACACGGCTCTCTTTTCCATGTTACATAAGACTTAATACTCTGCTGATAAGAAAGGGTATTTTTACTTATACGCTGCACTTTCGCCGCATAAATTGCTGATTTCTACGCAAAATAACGCAGGGCTTGCATGATGTCATAATCACTGAATTTTCAAAAAAGTCACATATATCTGAGCAGAAAGTTGAAAAATTTTGCGTTTACTTCATACAAAAGCAGCCATTTTCCCCTGTTGCCATGGGAACGTTATGAAGTGACGTAATTACACAACAAGACAAACAGTCTCTTCTGCATCAAACAGCAGTTTTTGCAAGTTCCCGCAAGAATCATCGCATTAAATTCCATAAATATCTCGCATATTCCATCGCATTTCTTTAGGAAAACGTGCCACATAATCAAGGATTTTGCAACAATCACAAAAAAACTCTTTTCTGGAAGAAGTCTGAATCTCTGAATATGGAAATGTTCACGTGAAGTCTCCTACTTCACTGTAAAGTTGGTTCTTCATGTCCTCCTTTTGTCCTTTTGTCCTCGGGTCAAATCTGACCCATTTACAACACATTTATATGTCAGAAATTTGGGTTTTCTTTCAACCAAAAAAGTGACAAAATGTCGGAAAAAGCAGACGTCAAAATAAAGAGCTGAAAAACAGTCGATAAAAACATCGTAAAAGTGACAAAAACTGAAAAACTTGAAAAGGGTTACCAAAACATTAACCCTCATGTTGTCTTCATGTTATCTTCATGTTGTCTTTATGTTATCCTCATGTTGTCCTCATGTTGTCCTCATGTTGTCCTCATGTTGTCCTCATGTTGTCTTCATGTTGTCTTCATGATGTCCTGAACAAGCTCTCAAACAAATGGTCATATCACCAAAAGGAAATTAAATATCAATAAAATAACCAAATGGGCACCAGAAGGCCTTTGTGAACGTATTAATATGAAATCTATGTGGCTAAAGTTAAAAATGTTGGCATATCAGCAATTTAAAAGAGCTTCGCTCTGCGTTTTGCTCAGAAATGTGGACGATGTTTAACATAGCAGTGAATGGAGTAAGATTGGGAACTCTTGTCATTTCAAAGGTCCTTGAGCGAAAGTATAATTTGTATCGCATAAATAATCACATTGGCTGAAACTAGACAAGAATACCTACGTTTAGATGTATAAATTGTCCATGACAAGTTAGAATTGTTGGCGTGGGAACAAGTTATAGAGAGAGAACCAAGAAGATTTTTTTGAATCTCCCCCCTCTGTCCTCCACTCTAGCTCTGAACATTCCACCACATACACACACATTGGAACATCTGAGCCGGTCTGAAAACGGGACGATACGTAAACTGTGATTTGGGAGAAACCGTGCTTGATATCTGAATGCCCATTCAGCCCAATAAACACCCAGGTCCTGTCTTCGGTTTAACCTTTTAATCATGTTTCTACGTTAAAGTATGGCGATACAGCACGGTTCCAAAGAGGGGGGGTTTTGAGCAATGTTGAGCGATTTCCCGAACATTTCCCATTAAAGTCTATGAGAAATCTTTTGCTGTTTTTTGCCGATTTCGTGAAAACCACGCGGCAAATCTCTTTGAAAAGTCATAGCACACTATTCCAGGTCATTACACACGTTTTGATGTATTGTGTGTGCGCGTGTTGTCAACGCTCCGGGACTAGTAGCGGGACAAAAACCTGGTGGAATGATAATAATAAGTATGGGCAATAATAGTCATTACGCTGATTGCTGCTATTGCAGCACCTCGGCAAACTGAAATATATATACATACATTCATGCATGCATACAGTATATATAATTAAAATAAAGTAATGTACTTCTCAGGACAATCTTCCAAAATGATTGAAAGTCATTCAAACAAAAAATTCCCAAAAAGGAGAAGAAAGAAGTTCATAAACAACTTCTCAGGTCCGACCCCCTTTCTCTACTTTTATCCTTTAGTAAATACAAAATCTTCACTTATTACACATCATTGACATACACACACACACACACACACACACACACGCACACACACACACACGCACACACACATGCACGCACACACACACACGCACGCACATATGCACACACACACACACACACACTCACACTCACACAGACCCAGGCTTTAAACCCAGGCTGTTTAAAAACAATTTTAAAAAATGTAAAAAAAAAAAAAGAATTCTTACATAAGTACACACATATTAAACACACAAACACGCACGCACGCACGCACACACACACACACACACACACACACACACACACACACATGCACACACGCATGCACGCACACACAAACACACACAAACACACACACAGGGCCCTGGTGCATCTGAACAAGGAGCTGTAGGCTGTAGGTGGCGCCAGATGAGCCGACCTGCTTCATGTAGTTCTGCTGGAACATAGGATCTATCTATCTATCTATCTATCTATCTATCTATCTATCTATCTATCTATCTATCTATCTATCTATCTATCTATCTATCTATCTATCTATATTGCCTTGCCTTGCCTATATATCTATCCATCCATCCATCTATCTGTCTCACTTTTTTGGTTGAAAGAAAACCCAAATTTCTGACATATATTAATGTGTTGTAAATGGGTCAGATTTGACCCGAGGACACAAAGAACCAACTTTACAGTGAAGTAGGAGACTTCACGTGAACAGACTTCTTCCAGAAAAGAGTTTTCTTGTGATTGTTGCAAAAATCCTTGATTATGTGGCATGTTTTCCTAAAAAGATGCGATGGAATATGCAAGATATTTATAGAATTTAATGTGATGAAACTTGCAAAAACTGCTGTTTGATGCAGAAGAGACTGTTTGTCTTGTTGTGTAATTTTTCACTTCATAACGTTCCCATGGCAACAGGGGAAAATGGCTGCCCTTGTATGAAGTACACGCAACATTTTTCAACTTTCTGCTCAGATATATGTGACTTTTTTGAAAATTCAATGATTATGAAATCATGCAAGCCCTGCGTTATTTTGCGTAGAAATCAGCAATTTATGTGCCAAAAGTGCAGCGTATAAGTAAAAATACCCCCCCCCCACCACCACGCATAAATATGCAGACTTTGGCTGATTTAGCATTGAATCATGTGATTGCATAATTGTCTTTTTCTGAAGGGACTGATTTACATATTCAGAGATTCAGATTTATTCAACGAGGAAGAAGGAGCAGATTTAATTTAAGAACTTGACTTTGTTTTTGAAAAATAAAACATTTCTTAGCATCAGAGTATTAAGTCTTATGTAACATGGAAAAGAGAGCCGTGTGTCTGCGTTGCTGTGTGGCAAAACACGAGGTGAGGCCGGCTGCACGCGGCTGGCGTGGCGTGTTTGTTTGTATTTCGTCTCCCATGGTAACAGGTTAGAGCGTGCACACTGTGCACACGCACGTCTCAGCGGCAAAAACACACGCATGCTAGAAATAGAATCAACGTCTATTTTTCATGCAACACGCTTTATTTCACAGTAACACTACTGGACATGATTTTTACAGTAGATTGCTGTAAAGTTGCATTACAACCTTGTCACCATGACAACATCACCATAGTGTAAGTATTACTATAGAAATCACAGAAATCACAGTAGTCTGAGTATTACAGTAGAAATCACAGTGATCTAAATATAACAGTAAAAAATCCCAATATATCCACTACAGTACTGTAAATAGTACAGTAAACACTGTATTTTGACTTATTTATCTTATGTTGTGTGTAATTTTTGTGTATTCTCCAATGAATACATAAAATACTGTAAATGGAAGTACAGGACCTTTACTGTGAAAAGAATTCACAGGAACTTGCTGGACAATTATTACAGGAAGTTACTGTAAATATTACTTTAAATGTGTTACAGTGAATATTAATAAATGACATGTTGATGTTTGGAAGTCTCTAGGTTTTGACACAAGTGCAGATATAAATGTAATTTAAAAATAATAATTATCAATTTTCAAATATTGCGCCTGTCATAACAGAAGGAAATATTCTGTCAGTATATATTTATGTTAACTCATCCACTCAACATACATTCCTCTGATCTTAACTATTAGTCAAAATACTTCTTAATTTGTTTATTTTTTAACTCTAATACTAGGTATAATTCATATAAATGAGGGTTATTGATCATGAATTCTAAAAAGTATAAAACTAGTAAGTTGGTGTTAGGGAAAATTAAAGAAAAATCTGAGAAAGGGACAAAAATGTCATGTGACGAGAAAGGTTTTAGACCCCGGAGGACAACACGAGGGTTTTTACCCAAATATGTGAGCTAACCTGCAGCTGACGGCAGAGTGAAGGATCCACGTTGGTGGATCAGAGAGAGGAGGTTGTTCTTGGTATTTAAAAAATATCTCTTTAAGCCTGCGATTGGTTCGTAATGTGAGTAGAGGTGGTTCATAAAAGCCGTCAGAGTTTTTGGATTGTTACACGGGTCAGGACGATAAGAATCAACATACCTATAACAGTTTTCAATTTTCTTATTTTCAATATAACATACGTCATCTTCAATAACGAACACAATACGGACCCAATCTCTTTCAAACATGTTAGAATTGGTCTTGTAGGTCTTGTGTTTCTCCAGCAGACGATCCAGGTACTGCAAATACAAATCAATGGCAGTTTTGATAACCTTAACATAGTCTGATGCAGGTCTGCCAGTCTGAACATCCAGCCGAGCCTCGTGGATCAACATCTGGACGTGGAAGGCGGCTCCGTTGACCCAGATCTTGAACCCGCGGCTGCTCATCTGTCCGTCATGCAGCAGGGAGTTTCTGAGGATGGTGAGGTGGTTGCTCAGCTGCTGTTCCAGTCTCCTTAAGTCCTCCCGTAATCGCTGGTCGTTGTTCATGAACACTTGATGGCGTTTCAGATACTCGGACATTGTGTCTCGGACACTCGAAGCTTTCTCTTCCCCAAACACACGGCGTAACATGCTGTATGTGTCATCACTTGGCTGAGAGACGCTCTTGATGACGATCTCTATGATCATGGAAATCACCAAAGCTCCAAGTCCAACAGCATTCGGGACTGACTTCAGGTCACCAATAGCAGATCCCAGTTTCTCGACGTATTCTGGCCCTTTGTTTGACAGCATCTCAGTAGAGAACGCCTGCAGCATTGCGTTGGAGTCGGTACCAGAATATCTCAGCAGAGACTCATCTATGCCGACATCTGGTAGGACGCATGGTTGATTTTGTAAAAGGTCTCCATAAATTGAAAGAGCAGCCCTATCGTAGTCCTCTTGTGACCAATCAGAGCCCATGATTATTCCTCTCGATCTGGGATCTCTCACAACAAAGTTCAGACTGAACACTATAATCAGAATGCACTGAGATGAAATCCAGCCGCTCCCTCACATATAACCAGGACGACAACTCCAGCAGCCAATCAGAACTCTGGAAACATCAGGCGTGTTTGTTGACTTGTCTCTAAAGTCCAATGTGTCCAAGGTCCAGAAAAACAAATGGTGCTGCATGACTCTACATTTATAGTTTGCTGTTCAAATACAACCCACATGCAATGATGCAGGGGGGTGTGTGTGTGTGTGTGTGTGTGTGTGTTAATCATTCAATTCAATTCAATTTTATTTATAGTATCAATTCATAACAAACGTTATCTCGAGACACTTTACAGATATTGTAGGTCTAGACCACACTCCAGAATTTACAAGGACCCAACAGTTCTAGTAGTTTCCTCCAGAGCAAGCAACAATGCGACAGTGGCGAGGAAAAACTCCCTTTTAGGAAGAAACCTCGGACAGACCCAGACCCAGACCCAGACCCAGACCCAGGCTCTTGGTAGGCGGTGTCTGACGACCGGTTGGGGTTAGAATGAAGAGTGGCAATAACAGTCACAAAAAATAGTAGTTTGTAGTATTTCTTTGTAGTAGTTCATGGCATAGCAGGACACTGTGCTGCATTACAAGGCACAGCAGGACGTAGCAGGACGTAGCAGGACGTAGAAGGACGTAGCAGGACGTAGCAGGATGTAGCAGGACGTAGCAGGACGTAGCAGGACGTAGCAGGGCACAGCAGAGCTTAGCAGGATGAACACGGCATCGCAGGACGTGTAGCGGGACCATGGCGACAGCTGCTACCATGATGATGGAGCCTCCCTGATCCGAGGGAACATGCTGGGGGGAAAAGAACATAAGGACTCCGGGGAATGACTCCCCAGAGCTAGGTTAGTAACAAGCATTTCTGGGACATGGAAGCATTTCTGGGACATGGAGCCCATGGAGAATCATGTAGCGGGGGCCACAATCTCTCCAGTTGCTTGTTTGCCAGTTGTATATATATATATATATATATATATATATATATATATATATATATATATATATATATATATATATATATATATATATATATTATATACAGTGAGGAAAATAAGTATTTGAACACGCTGCTATTTATCAAGTTCTCCACTTAGAGATCATGGAGGGTCTGATGTCATCGTAGGTGCATGTCCACTGTGAGAGACATCATCTAAAAACATCCAGAAATCACAATGGAGGATTTATTAACTATTTATTATATGATACAGCTGCAAATAAGTATTTGAACAGCTGTCTATCAGCTAGAATTCTGACCCTCAAAGACCTGTTAGTCTCCTTCAAAATGTCCCCCCCACTCCATTTATTATCCTAAATTAGATGCACCTGTTTGAGGTCGTTAGCTGCATAAAGACACCTGTCCACCCCATCCAATCAGTAAGAATCCAACTACTAACATGGCCAAGACCAAAGAGCTGTCCAAAGACACCAGAGACCTCCACAAGGCTGGACAGGGCTACGGGGACATGTCCAAGACCAAAGAGCTGTCCAAAGACACTAGAGACCTCCACAAGGCTGGACAGGGCTACGGGGACATGTCCAAAACCCAAGAGCTGTCCAAAGACACTAGAGACCTCCACAAGGCTGGACAGGGCTACGGGGACATGTCCAAGACCAAAGAGCTGTCCAAAGACACTAGAGACCTCCACAAGGCTGGACAGGGCTACGGGGACATGTCCAAGACCAAAGAGCTGTCCAAAGACACTAGAGACCTCCACAAGGCTGGACAAGGCTACGGGGACATGTCCAAAACCCAAGAGCTGTCCAAAGACACTAGAGACCTCCACAAGGCTGGACAGGGCTACGGGGACATGTCCAAGACCAAAGAGCTGTCCAAAGACACTAGAGACCTCCACAAGGCTGGACAGGGCTACGGGGACATGTCCAAGACCAAAGAGCTGTCCAAAGACACCAGAGACCTCCACAAGGCTGGACAGGGCTACGGGGACATGTCCAAGCAGCTCGGTGAGAAAAGGTCCACTGTTGGAGCAATCATTAGAAAATGGAAGAAGCTAAACATGACTGTCAGTCTCCCTCGGACTGGGGCTCCATGCAGGATCTCACCTCGGACTGGGGCTCCATGCAAGATCTCACCTCGGACTGGGGCTCCATGCAGGATCTCACCTCGGGGGGTCTCAATGATCCTAAGAAAGGTGAGAAATCTGCCCAGAACTACACGGGAGGAGCTGGTCCAGGACCTGAAAAGAGCTGGGACCACCGTTTCCAAGGTTACTGTTGGTAATACACTAAGACGTCATGGTCTGAAATCATGCATGGCCCGGAAGGTTCCCCTGCTTAAACCAGCACAAGTCAGGGCCCGTCTTAAGTTGGCCAACGACCATCTGGAGGATCCAGAGGAGTCATGGGAGGAAGTCATGTGGTCAGATGAGACCAGAATAGAACGTTTTGGTCATAATTCCACTAACCGTGTTTGGAGGAAGAAGAATGATGAGGACCATCCCAAGACCACCATCCCTACTGTGAAGCATGGGGGGGTAGTATCATGCTTTGGGGGGGTTTCTGCACATGGGACAGGGCGACTGCACTGTATTAAGGAGAGGAGGACCAGGGCCATGTATTGGGAGATTTTGGGGAACAACCTCCTTCACTCAGTTAGAGCATTGAAGATGGGTCGAGGCTGGGTCTTCCAACATGACAATGACCCAAAGCACACAGCCAGGAGAACCAAGGAGGGGCTCTGGAAGAAGCAGATCAAGGTTCTGGTTCTGGCCTAGCCGGTCTCCAGACCTAAACCCAATAGAGAATCTTTGGAGGGAGCTCAAACTCCGTGTTTCTCAGCGACAGCCCAGAAACCTGACTGGTCTAGAGAAGATCTGTGTGGAGGAGTGGACCAGAATCCCTTCTGCAGTGTGTGTGTGTGTGTGTGTGTGTGTGTGTGTGTGTGTTATTATCCCTTCTGCAGTGTGTCAAACCTGATGAAAAACTACAGGAAACGTTTGACCAAACAAAGGCTACTGTACCAAATATTAACATTGATTTTCTCAGGTGTTTAAATACTTATTTGCAGCTGTATCATATAATAAATAGTTAATAATTCCTCCATTATGATTTCTGGATGTTTTTTAGATGATGTCTCTCACAGTGGACATGCACCTACGATGACATCAGACCCTCCATGATCTCTAAGGGGAGAACTTGCTAAATAACAGCGTGTTAAATACTTATTTTCTTCACTGTATGTGAGGGAGCGGCTGGATTTCATCTCAGTGCATTCTGATTATAGTGTTCAGTCTGAACTTTGTGTGAGCGATCCCAGATCGAGAGGAATAATCATGGGCCAAGCTCCCTCATACTCACAACAGGACTACGATAGGGCTGCTCTTTTGATTTATGAAATCGCTTTACAGCATCTACCATGCGTCCTACCAGACGTGGGCATAGATGAGTCTCTGCTGAGATATTCTGGTACCGACTCCAACGTGATGCTATGTGTTTATTACTTGTCTGCTGGGAACTTGGGAGAAAAAGTTAAATAAGAATTAACAGATTATATTAATAAAACACGGTACCTTTCACACAGTATGATATCTTCTACTAAAACACAGGACTCTCTAGCCAGGGAGGGGGTCTGTCGGTGCACAATCCGTTCTGCTCATGTGCAGATGATCTTACATTATATATATATATATATATATATATATATATATATATATATATATATATATATATATACACATATATATATACAGGTAAAAGCCAGTAAATTAGAATATTTTGAAAAACTTGATTTATTTCAGTAATTGCATTCAAAAGGTGTAACTTGTACATTATATTTATTCATTGCACACAGACTGATGCATTCAAATGTTTATTTCATTTAATTTTGATGATTTGAAGTGGCAACAAATGAAAATCCAAAATTCCGTGTGTCACAAAATTAGAATATTACTTAAGGCTAATACAAAAAGGGAGTTTTTAGAAATGTTGGCCAACTGAAAAGTAAGAAAATGAAAAATATGAGCATGTACAATACTCAATACTTGGTTGGAGCTCCTTTTGCCTCAATTACTGCATTAATGCGGCGTGGCATGGAGTCGATGAGTTTCTGGCACTGCTCAGGTGTTATGAGAGCCCAGGTTGCTCTGATAGTGGCCTTCAACTCTTCTGCGTTTTTGGGTCTGGCATTCTGCATCTTCCTTTTCACAATACCCCACAGATTTTCTATGGGGCTAAGGTCAGGGAGTTGGCTGGCCAATTTAGAACAGAAATACCATGGTCCGTAAACCAGGCACGGGTAGATTTTGCGCTGTGTGCAGGCGCCAAGTCCTGTTGGAACCTGAAATCTCCATCTCCATAGAGCAGGTCAGCAGCAGGAAGCATGAAGTGCTCTAAAACTTGCTGGTAGACGGCTGCGTTGACCCTGGATCTCAGGAAACAGAGTGGACCGACACCAGCAGATGACATGGCACCCCAAACCATCACTGATGGTGGAAACTTTACACTAGACTTCAGGCAACGTGGATCCTGTGCCTCTCCTGTCTTCCTCCAGACTCTGGGACCTCGATTTCCAAAGGAAATGCAAAATTTGCTTTCGTCAGAAAACATGACTTTGGACCACTCAGCAGCAGTCCAGCTCTTTTTCCTTAGCCCAGGTGAGACGCTTTTCGCGCTGTTTCTTGGTCAACAGTGGCTTGACACGAGGTATGCGGCAGTTGAAACCCATGTCTTTCAAGCGTCTCTTGGTGGTGGATCTTGAAGCACTGACTCCAGCAGCTGTCCACTCCTTGTGAATCTTTTTTTTCACAATCTTGACTAGGCGCGGTGATCCCTATCGCTTGTACACTTTTTCTGACCACAGTTTTTCCTTCCCTTTGCCTCTCTATTAATGTGTTTGGACACAGAGCTCTGAGAACAGCCAGCCTCTTCAGCAATAACCTTTTGTGTCTTTCCCTCCTTGTGCAATGTGTCGATGGTCGCCTTTTGGACAGCTGTCAAATCTGAAGTCTTCCCCATGTTTGTGTAGGCTTCAGAACTGGACTGAGAGACCATTTAAAGCCCTTTGCAGGTGTTTTGAGTTAATCAGCTGATTACTTTGTGGCACCAGGTGTCTTCAAAATTTAACCCTTACACAATATTCTAATTTTGTGACACACGGAATTTTGGATTTTCATTTGTTGCCACTTCAAATCATCAAAATTAAATGAAATAAACATTTGAATGCATCAGTCTGTGTGCAATGAATAAATATAATGTACAAGTTACACCTTTTGAATGCAATTACTGAAATAAATCAAGTTTTTCAAAATATTCTAATTTACTGGCTTTTACCTGTATATATATATATATATATAGTATGATATTTTCCCGGGGGAAACTAAACAGGAAATGAGTGTTCCTTGCTCAGTGTTTCCATCCAAACAGATCTCTCTACAAATCCCACTATGGCCAAGACCCGCCCTTCAATAGCATTCACACACTCCTATTGGCCAGGCCTCCATGTCCGGGTCCTAACCCCAACCAATCGGCTCAGTCTATTTCTCACTGAATTTCCATCTGATTTTGAAGCGGCCTACTAATGCCAGACATGTATTTATGATACCGCCAATTTTAAAATATACAGTAAATCACTGTAAATTAAATATTAATACCCATAATGCAAAGTTTATTACAGTAATGAACATTATGGTATTTTACTCGGCATTTTGTGGTAAAAATTACAACAAAAAAATGAAAAATGCAGGTTTTTATACCAACATATCATATCTTGTGGGGTCTACAGTTTGCAGCTCTAAGCTTTAATATAATTAAATGGGTGAGTTATGAAAACATTCCCCCCCCATACAGTTGTTAAGGGGGGACATCTTATTATGTCCATATTTAAGCTGCTCTCTAGACTTTATTGGAATATATATATATATATATATATATATATATATATATATATATATTGCAATATTGGACGTATTTGACACACACTCTCATAGAGCACGTTACCATGCAGACTGAATCACAGGGTCAGTCCTGTCACTATCTATCTATCTATCTATCTATCTATCTATCTATCTATCTATCTATCTATCTATCTATCTATCTATCTATCTATCTATCTATCTATCTATCTATCTATCTATCTATCTATCTATCTATCTATCTATCTATCTATCTATCTATCTATCTATCTATCTATCTATCCATCCATCTATCCCTCCATACCAGCAGGTGGCGGTAAAGCACCAAATCGTTGTGTGCCAACCGACAATAAACCTTAAAGAAGAAAGAAGTGGAAGAATAAATTAATGAAAGAAAGAAGGAAGAAAGGTAGGAAGGAAAGGAGGAGAAGTAGAGAGCACCGAGAGGAGCTCCAAGGTCCGTTGCGCGGTAGAAAACGTGTCCTCCATTTAAAAGTGAGTCTCCATCCGACCAGTGAGACCTGCTGACCCAGGTCCCGGACTCCAGACTCCCGGACCTCTTCATACCGACTCAGCTGCTTCAGGTAACCCGCCATTCGGCCAGAAACCAGCAGAAACCCGGACTGGATCCCGGACTGGCTCGTTCCGTAAGTTCACAACTAACTTCTTCATTTTACTGGAAGGTTTCTTTTATTTTGGTGGCGGGTAAGAACTGAATTAAACGTCGGGACACGTGGGGACGGAGCCGTTTTTTCATTGTCTTTGTGGACAGGGTGATGGACATTAGTGTCTCAGAGCCGTAGCCTACGGTGGCCGACACGGGCCAACGCCCTGCAACTTCAGAAAACACATGCACATACACACAACACGAGCAAATACACACAACACAACCAAATACACACATCACACTGCATATACACACAACACAACCAAATACACACATCACACTGCATATACACACAACACAACCAAATACACACATCACACTGCATATACACACAACACAACCAAATACACACATCACACTGCATATACACACAACACAACCAAATACACACAACACAACCAAATACACACATCACACTGCATATACACACAACACAACAACTCTGGAGCAATTTGCTCTTGAAAAATAACAAAAACGACAGGATTTCTATAATATTCTATTTACAGTCTATGGAGGGGAGGCATGAGACGGGAGGTCTCCAGGCTGCAGGTCCATACCAGACTCTAATAAATATAATAGGGGGGAGTCAGGCTGGAGAGAGGTGGGGGAGGGGGAGTCAGGCTGGAGAGAGGTGTTAACCTGAGGGCTAGAGGAGGGGGGACTAGGGATCTCCCAGGAGGAGGAGGGCAAGGGACAGTGAGGGGGGGGGGGAGTGGGGTTGGAGGTGAGACAGCAGTTGTGTTAATGGGGGGATGGGCAGGAGCATCAAATCTGTTAAAGAACAGATGAAGTTTGTTGGCCCTGTCCCAGCTGCCATCAACTCCTCTGCTGCCAGTTGGTCTGGAGCCAGTGCTGGTCCTCATGCCGCTCCAGACCTCCTCATGTTCTGCTGGAGTTTGCGCTCCAGCTTCCTCCTGTACTTCTCCTTAGCCTCCCTGATCTTCACCTTCAGGTCCCCCTGAATGGCCCTCACCTCCTCCCTATTCCCACCTCTGAAAGCCCTCCTCTTAGTGTTCAGGATGTTCCTGATGTCCTTTGTTACCCACGGTTTGTTGTTTGGGTAACACTGGACAGTCTTTGCTGGGACCGAGCAGTCCACACAGACGTTGATGTGGTCTGAGATCCACTCAGTCGGCCCATCTATGTCCTCTCCATGTGGCTCACAGAGTGCAGCAGTCTGTCACCTCAAAACATCCCTGAAGTGTCTCCTAGGCCTCCCCCGACCATCTCCTCACTGTCCTTGAGGTCACAGGTTGCCTTCTCACCAGAGGCACATAGCAGGGGTTGATGTGAAATATCATCAGAACTGTGGATGATTCTGAGCTTTTTATAGCTAGAACAGTACGTTTTTACATTTATATCATGTTTCTATTGTGGAAATTGTCGTTTCACTTGGTTTTTATGTGGGTTAGACCACTGGAAATCCAAATACCCCCCCCGCAGCCCGTCAGTCTCCACAAGATAACATGGGAAAACTCAACCCCCTACCTGGTGGGCTCAAATATATTTTCATCTTTCTAAAACTGATTTTTCCATGTCTCACCTAGGGCTGCTCGATTATGGCCAAAATGATAATCACGATTATTTTTGATCAATATTGAGATCACAATTATTCTCACGATTATTTGTTGATTTTAACCAAAACAAATGTTATTGTCACATAGGCTGTTTATAGCTGCTTTCACATCATATTATGTTACAATCTTCTTAGAGATTGTGGAGAACACTAACCGGTCTACTGAATAAGCATGCAGTCAAACCTTTAAATTAAAAACACTTGTTAATAATAGGAGGAGGTTAACATGCTCTATGGTCTGATAGGAGGAGGTTAACATGCTCTATGGTCTGATAGGAGGAGGTTAACATGCTCTATGGTCTGATAGGAGGAGGTTAACATGCTCTATGGTCTGATAGGAGGAGGTGAACATGCTCTATGGTCTGATAGGAGGAGGTGAACATGCTCTATGGTCTGATGGGAGGAGGTTAACATGCTCTATGGTCTGATAGGAGGAGGTTAACATGCTCTATGGTCTGATAGGAGGAGGTGAACATGCTCTATGGTCTGATGGGAGGAGGTTAACATGCTCTATGGTCTGATAGGAGGAGGGTAACATGCTCTATGGTCTGATAGGAGGAGGTTAACATGCTCTATGGTCTGATAGGAGGAGGTGAACATGCTCTATGGTCTGATAGGAGGAGGTGAACATGCTCTATGGTCTGATAGGAGGAGGTTAACATGCTCTATGGTCTGATAGGAGGAGGTTAACATGCTCTATGGTCTGATAGGAGGAGGTTAACATGCTCTATGGTCTGATAGGAGGAGGGTAACGTGCTCTATGGTCTGATAGGAGGATCCGTCCCGCCTTTCAGTCGTCCCGGCTCTCCCCTATAGTTGAGACACTTTTAGCATTTTGATTTTTCACATAAAAGATACTCACTTTAACAACAACGGCATGTGTAGACGATCAAAGAAGACACTAATGCGCATGTGCACAGCAAAAATCATAACTTGTTATTTAAGGAGTCACAACTGTAGGCCTACACAGCAATAGACAGTTAAAGAAGTGGACCAACCGGTCCTGTTGTTTCCACGGAGACCAGTGAAGGATATTAGAAGCTCTTTCCCGGTGATGCTGAGCGTTACTGCGCAGCCTCCAACTGAGCTGGAAGACGTAGATGAGACGTGAGCAACACGTCTGAATCAGTAACGAAGGATAAACATGACCTCTTGTGATATTACATTAAATATGTTTGTTACAATAAATGAAAAACACCTTGTTAATCTGTGAAATGTTGTTCCATGTTACTTAGTTTGGCATATCTTTCACATGAACATCCAAAAGTCACACAAAGGTCTGTCTTTGTCTATGTCTGCATGGTCAAGTGGGTCTGATGTCCGTCCCAAACTGGTGGACAGACGCATCGCATAGATGTTCAGGCCAAAGGTTTGGACCCCCCCTCTCATTCAGTGAGTTTCCTTTATCTTCATGACTATTTACAGTGTAGATTCTCACTGACGGCCTCAAAACTATGAATGAACACATGTGGAATTATGTTCTTAACAACAAAGTAGAAATAACTGAAAACATGTCTTATATTCTAGTTTTTTCAAAGTACCCCCCCCCCTTTGTTCTGATTACTGCTTTGCACTCTTGTCCTTCTCTTGATGAGCTTCCAGAGGCCGTCCCCTGAAATGGTTTCCCAACAGTCTTGAAGGAGTTCCCATGATGCTCAGCACTTGTCGGCCCTTTTGCCTTCACTCTGCGGTCCAGCTCTCCCCAACCCATCTGGATTGGGTTCAGGTCCGGGGACTGTGGAGGTGCAGCACTCCATCACTCTCCTTCTTGGTCAATTTTTCCTTCCTGCTTCTGTCGAGAGCAGTCGTGTTTTTCCTCCTCTCCCCTCTTATCTCAGCTTGGCTCCTTCCCAGTCTGTCTGGCTTGTCTTGTGGTACTTTTTCTCTTTCTCTTTGTCCCGTGCCTGCTGTTTTCCTGAAATATTCAACATGGAATTAATCAACTGGTCGCTCAGCGCTGTTGATTAGATACGATTTTTACAACTAAAAATGCTTCTCCGGGGGAGCCGCTCTGTCCCGGCGGGACGTTCTCTGCAGGCTACGCTCGCGATTCCTGGGAGAATTGGCAGGTGGTCTGCCTGGACGCCGGTGGAAGATGTTGAAGACGTATGGATAATTGAAATTCTGTTGGTGGGACTCCTGATCATCGGCCTTGGGGTCTCGCTGACCTGTCGCCGGATGGGATGGCATGCCACTGCAGGATGCTGTGGTAGCCATGCTGGTTCAGTATGCCTTCAGTTTTGAATAAATCCCCAACATTGTCACCAGCAAAGCCCCCCTACACCATCACACCTCCTCCTCCATGCTTCACGGTGGGAACCAGGCATGTAGAATCCATCAGTCACCTTTTCTCCATCACACAAAGACACGCCGTCTGGAACCAAAGATCTTATCAGACCAAAGCCCAGATTCCCACTGGTCGAATGTCCTGTTCTTGTGTTTCTGGGCCCAAACAAATCTCTTCTGCTAGTGGCCTTTCCTTAGCAGTGGTTTCCTAGCTGCTATTGGACCATGAAGACCTGATTCGCACAGTCTCCTCTTAACAGTTGTTCTAGAGATGTCTGCTGCTAGAACTCTGTGTGGTATTCATCTGGTCTCTAATCTGAGCTGCTGTTAACTTGTGATTTCTGAGGCTAGGACTCAGATGAAATTATCCTCAGCAGCAGAGGTGACTGTTGGTCTTCCTTTCCTGGGGGTCCTCATGTGAGCCAGTTTTGTTGTAGGCCTTGATGGTTTTTGCGACTGCACTTGGGGACTGACTGACCTTCATTTCTTAAAGTAATGATGGCCACTTGTTTCTCTTCACTTACCTGATTGGTTCTTGCCATAATATGAATTCTATCAGTTGTCCAATAGGCTGTCGGCTGTGTATCAACCTGACGTCTGCAAAACACAACTGATGGTCCCAACTCCATTCATAAGGCAAGAAATTCCACTAATTAACCCTGACAAGGCCTACCTGTGAAGGGAAACCATTTCAGGTGACTACCTCAGGAAGCTCACTGAGAGAACACCAAGGGTTAGCAGCGTTATCAAAAAAGCAAAGGGGGCTACTTTGAAGAAATATAAGACATGTTTTCAGTTATTTCTACTTAGTTGTTAAGTACATAATTCCACATGTGTTCATTCATAGTTTTGAGGCCGTCAGTGAGAATCTACAATGTAAGTAGTCATGATGTTAAGGAGACTCATTGAATGAGAAGGGGGGTCCAAACCTTTGGCCTGAACATCTATGCGATGCGTCTGTCCACCAGTTTGGGACGGACATCTGACCCACTTGCTCATGCAGACATAGACAAAGACAGACCTTTGTGCAACTTTTGCGTGTTCATGTGAAAGATATGCCAAACTAAGTAACATGGAACAACATTTCACAGATTAACAAGGTGTTTTTCATTATTGTAACAAACATATTCAATGTAATATCATAAGAGGTAATGCTAATCCTTCATTCATAGTTCTGATGCCTTCAGTGAGAATCTACAATGTAATGGAAACTCACTGAATGAGAATGGGGGTCCAAACCTTTGGCCTGTACTGTGTGTGTGTGTATATATATATATATATATATATATATATATATATATATATACTTAGAATAAAAACTAAGAATGGCGTGAAATATAACTGAACTTTAATGGGACTATCTTAAAAGCCAGTAGATAAAAAAAAAAAAAGAACAAAAATCTAAATGTTGCACCATGACTGACTGTTCTTTCTGTCTGCTGTGTTTTCAGCTTCACTCTGAGACCAAATGGCTTCCAGATCAGAGGAGGATCTCTGCTGTCCGGTCTGTCGCGATGTCTTTAGGGATCCTGTTGTTCTGTCATGTAGCCACAGCTTCTGTAAAGTCTGTCTGCAGAGCTGGTGGAGACAGAAACAAGCTCGAGAGTGTCCAGTCTGTAAGGCGACATCTTCAAGGTCCAAACCACCTCGTAACCTGGTGTTGAAGAACCTGTGTGAGGCCTTCGTACTGGAGAGAGATCAGAGAGCTTCAGAGGCTCTCTGCAGTCTGCACTCTGAGAAACTCAAACTCTTCTGTCTGGACCATCAGCAGCCGGTGTGTGTCATCTGCAGAGATTCAGAAACACACTCCAACCACAGAATCAGACCCGTCGATGAAGCAGCACGACAACACAGGAAGGAGCTTCAGGAAACTCTGGAGCCCTTAAAGGAGAAGTTAAAGGGTTTTGAACAAGTTAAAGTGGAGTTTGATCAGACAACAGGACACATAAAGGTCCAGGCCCGACGCACAGAGACGCAGATTAAGGAGCAGTTTAAGAAGCTTCACCAGTTTCTGGAAGAGGAAGAGGAGGCCAGGTTGGCTGCACTGAGGAAGGAAGAGGAGCAGAAGAGTCAGAGGATGAAGGAGAAGATGGAGGCTCTGAGCAGAGAGATAGCAGCTCTTTCAGACTCAGTCAGAGCCACAGAGGAGCAGCTGAGAGCTGAAGACGTCTCATTCCTGATCAACTACAAGGCTGCAGTGGGAAGAGTCCAGCAGCGCCCCCTGCTGGAGGATCCACAGCTGCTCTCAGGAGCTCTGATAGACGAGGCCCAACACCTGGGCAACCTGGGCTTCAACATCTGGACCAAGATGAAGGACATGGTCTCCTACACTCCTGTGATTCTGGACCCAAACACTGCTCATCCAGAACTTATCCTGTCTGAAGACCTGACCAGTGTCAGACGAAGAGGGAGACAGCAGCTTCCTGAAAATCTAGAGAGGTTTGATGAATTCCCCATTGTCCTGGGCTCTGAGGGCTTTAACTCAGGGACTCACAGCTGGGATGTCGAGGTTGGAGACAGTGCACTCTGGTCACTGGGTGTGTTAGCTGAGTCTGCCCAGAGGAACGGAGACATACTGTCTGAGAAATGGATAATTATGTTCCATGAAGGTAAATTCTCAGCATGGTCACCACCAGATCTAGTCTCTGGTCACATGCAGAAGGTCCAGAGGATCAGAGTGACTCTGGACTGGAACAGAGGAGAGCTGTCGTTCTCTGATGCTGATACTAACACACACATACACACCTTCACACACACTTTCACTGAGAAGATGTTTCCATTAATTTACACTATGGATAAAGTCCCACTGAAGATATCACCAGTGAAGGTGTGTGTGACAGTGAAAAAAAACAGTAAGAGATAAAGAGGATGATTATATTTAGGCCCGAGTGCCGACAGCGGCGAAGGCTCTATTGAAACTGAAGGAATTATTATTCTTTATCCTATTTCCTTTTTGAGGGGCTTAACATATTCAAAGACTCACCGTAATTGACGGTTGCATCAAGTCTGGTGAAAATTTACATATTTTAAGGGGTTTGGGAATAGGCGCACAAAAATGACAAAAACAGACCAACAAAACTTGGTACACAAGAGGTACAAAAAAGCTTATTGGAGCCACACCCTTAACTCAACAATAAGTTACCCATTTTGAATTGAAAGATCGATGGCCATTTCCACGTCACACTTTAAAGGAGAATTCTGGTCGATTTCAACACGTAGCTCTGTTGTTTGTACATGTGGAGGTCTGTCAGAGAGAAAAACTAAACCAATCGGTGTTGCCTACACCGAGTTATCCTCCTGCTAGAGTTAGCACGCAACAGGCTTCAACAGGGCAAGTTTTAAACGTGTTTTTAGCCTCTTAACATGTTCAAAATGTCATTAAAAGTGCCTGCACATGTGCAATGATTCCTTCCGAGGGAACACAATGAATCTGACTGATGTGAAAGAAAGGCATAAAAGTTGTTAATCCCTATTTATTTTCATATTCCGATGAAGTCCACACTACATAAGTCCACAATTGTCAAACTTATACAATCAAATAGTCCAAAATGTATTTTTTTTTTCACAAAAAACGATTTGCTGTTGTTATGTTCTTAGTAAAGACTATGTTGTTTTGTATGTGTAATCACATTACACATACAATGAAATTCCAAAGTAAAATTCCTCGTATGTGTCCTCATACCTGGCCAACAAAGCTGATTCTGATGTAGAAACTAGGGGTGGGTTAGGGTTAGGGTTACGAGGGGTAGGGAAATCGATACAGCATAGTATTGCAATATTTTCAGTGGCAATACTGCATTGATACACAGCCGTCAAGTATTGAGCTTTCATTATATATTATATATGTGATGGTCAGTTTGTCCCATTTTGCAGCGATGACATTGAAGTGAGATGAACAAACAGAAAAATTCTTTTTAGATAAAACAGATGTTGACAAAGTTTCCTTTGGGGACGTCATTTGAAGTTGGGAAAACTTCTGGAGGATCCACAGCTGCTCTCAGGAGCTCTGATAGACGAGGCCCAACACCTGGGCAACCTGGGCTTCAACATCTGGACCAAGATGAAGGACATGGTCTCCTACACTCCTGTGATTCTGGACCCAAACACTGCTGGTCCAACCCTCATCCTGTCTGAAGACCTGACCAGTGTGACTAGGAGAGAGACAGCAGCTTCCTGATAATCCAGAGAGGTTTGATAGATACCCCTCTGTCCTGGGTTCTGAGGGCTTTAACTCAGGGACTCACAGCTGGGATAACGAGGTCGGAGACAGTACAGGCTGGGCAATCGGCATGTTAGCAGAGTCTGTCCAGAGGAAAGGAAGCATACAGACTGGCTTATGGATAATATTGTTCCATAAAGCTAAATATGCAGTGGGCTCACCACCAGCTCCACGCACTGATCTCATACTGCAGAAGAAGGTCCAGAGGATCAGAGTGACTCTAGATTGGAACATAGGAGAGCTGTCGTTCTCTGATGCTGATACTAACACACACATACACACCTTCACACACACTTTCACTGAGACCATGTTTCCATTCATTTTAACGGCTAATAAAGTCAAAATATAACCTGTAAATGTCTGTGACAGTGGAACAGAGCAGTTAAGAAGATGATTATATTCATTTGGTTTTTCTTAAAGAGAAAAGTCACTGGATTTAACATTTTTATCTGCACGTATCCTACTGCTGTATTATTACAAAGATATGTCTAGATTTCTTTTGTTTTTAATTAAGAGTACAGTTTTTATGTACATCTAACTTGTTGAGTTTGGTCTTTTTTTTTTCTTTTTTCAACTTAAACTTCAGCCCAGTTCAGACCAAAGAGTTGAAACTTCTTGCAGCGAGTCGGTCTGCAGTGCCCTGAAACCTGACTAGCTGGTGTATCATCTCCATGACAACGCTTCGTTATCCTTCTGTTGTAACTTCCAACTTTTAGGCTTTTTTGTAGCTGATATGTCATTGGTTTTGTCTAAATATGAATGTGGATAACGTTAGTGATGGGAGATGATACAGTTACATTTCTAGTGATGAATTGGTGTTTTATTTCTCTAATTAACTCCTTTGTTCTAACGCCACTGGGCGCTCTCTCTCTTGAGTTACATTTTTTGTTTTTTTCGGAAGAATATATACTGTGAACTATATATGTACTGTATGTATGTATGTATATGTATTTATATATATATATATATATGTATATGTATATGTATATATATATGTATATGTATATATATATGTATATATGTATATATATGTATATGTATATATATGTATATGTATGTATATATATATATATGTATGTATATATATATATATATATATATATATATATATATATATATATATGTGTGTATATATATATATATGTGTATATGTATATATATATATGTGTGTATATATATGTTTGTGTATATATGCTTTATTTTGACTTGTACATGTCTAGCCATCACACAGGAATTTTATCATATATTATTCAGTGCCTGATATATTGAACATTTCATTGCTGACTACATGTAGAAAATGCATTTATTTTGAAGCTGTTAACAAAATAAATTTTTTTTTTTTTAACCTATCAAATGTTTGGAAAGTTCTAATTATCACACATTTACCAGCCTGAGATAATGCTTCATTTGCACATTGCACACTTTCAGAAAACTTCCAATACACAAAGTGATTGTAAGTAATCTAATGGTGTTTACCCCCTGCTAGTACCAGCTGGGCTCGGCTCTACAGTCCTTGTTTTCCAGACACACACACACACACACAGTAACACACACACATTCTCAGACACACACTTAGGCTGAATCCCATTTCTCCATTTTACCCCTACCCCCCCATGAAATGGGGCACCACTCGGTTCCATCACCATACAGTATTGATCCCAAACGTCCAAGATGGCGTCTCTGTCTGTTGATTGTGTGGGTTTTGACAACGTCATATGCATTTATATATTTTATAGTTATTTTAAGTTCACTTTGGTGGTGCAGAGGCAGATGTTATATGTGTAGTACTTAGGTCTGTTTCCAATACATATGTGTAAACAAACGTAACGTTAGCAGTTGGCAATTAGCGTTAGCATAGCAAGCTGGCAATTTAAAAAAGTTTCAATTAAGAACATTGTTGCAAGTATATATGCACAAAACACGACTGTCGTAATTTTTAAATCAATTATTTAAGCCAAAAATACATTTCTGGGTCTCTCTGGTCGTTGCAGCAGCCGTTGTTGCTTGCTGTACAGTAGCCCTTGTTGGTTTCAAGAGGTATTCACCCCTTCATCTTACCCCTATCCCTTAATCCAAAAGAGAAAAGGGACCGCACTGGGTCTCGCGTGAACGCGCAAAACTAGGGGAAGGGATAGGGGAGATTCAGAATCTCATTTCTCTGGACTGTATCGACCTTTTTCACGGCAGACATGTTGACGTGTCATAGTAGGAAAAGCACAGGTGTAGTCACAACCATTAACGATGGCTGAATTCCACTTAGGAGAGGCCCTGGTGCTGTGCACGCTGACTCCCTGACGTAGCTTACTGGGACACTTGATGGAATGGAGCCATCGTTGAGGTTGTTCCTACTACGACTAATCAAAATGTCTGCTGGGAAAAGGTCCATAGACTTTACTGTTTGGGTGATTTTGGGTTTCACCTTCGGGGCGGTGTGTCTGTCAAAACACGGACGGAGACGACTTTTCTCTTTTGATACTTGTATTAATTAATTATAGGACTCACAGGCTTCAAGGACACGGTTAATCATAGTCTGGTAGGACCGGGCCAATGGAGCAGAGTCCGGTAGGACCAGAGTCTGGTAGGACCAGGCCAATGGACCAGAGTCTGGTAGGACCGGGCTAATGGACCAGAGACAGGTAGGACCAGGCTAATGGACCAGAGTCTGGTAGGACCAGGCCAATGGACCAGAGTCTGGTAGGACCGGGCTAACGGACCAGAGTCTGGTAGGACCGGGCTAACAGACCAGAGTCTGGTAGGACCAGATTATTAAACCAGAAAATTAAAATGAAGAGAAATATAAGAAAGTTATAAGGTAAGAGTTTTAACTCTCTAAAAACTATAATCGTCAGACCCTGGAGCTGGTCTAACGTTAGCGGTCTGCTGGAGCTGGTCTAACGTTAGCGGTCTGCTGGAGCTGGTCTAACGTTAGCGGTCTGCTCTCCCTGCACCCCTGAGAACATCTTCCGAGCTGTATCTTGTCACCGTGACAACAACAACCGCCATTTTGTTGCGTACCAATGAAATGACCACGGCAAACAGTCCGATGGCTTTTCTATCCTTTTTATTTAGTTTACACGTTCCACCAAACAAGTAGAAGCGTATAAGTATAAGAAAGTTATAATGTAAGCGTTTTTGTCTAATTCTCTAAAGAAATCAAAAATAAAGCCACAAAAACATCAAAGAAGCAAAAAATTATTTTCATAAAAAGTGACAAATATATGAATAACAAAATCTTTTAAAAAGCAACAAATGAAAGTATTTTTATTAGATTACAAAGGGACTGTTTTTATATTATATTCATGACATAGTAGAATAAAATACGTCATAAATGTCACACAAAGGTATGAAAGTTGTAAGTTAAAGGATAAATCTGTAAAGCTTCTTAAAAAATCTTGATGTCTTCATCATTTCATCAGATAGAAATATTATAACTTCTTAAAGAATTGAAGGAAAAAGAGAGATAAAGGTCCAGAGATGAATATTAGAGCAGATATGTTCCAGATGTTGATATCAGAGATGAATATTAGAGCAGATATGTTCCAGATGATGATATCAGAGATGAATATTAGAGCAGATATGTTCCAGATGATGATATCAGAGATGAATATTAGAGCAGATATGTTCCAGATGTTGATATCAGAGATGAATATTAGAGCAGATATGTTCCAGATGTTGATATCAGAGATGAATATTAGAGCAGATATGTTCCAGATGATGATATTAGAGATGAATATTAGAGCAGATATGTTCCAGATGTTGATATCAGAGATGAATATTAGAGCAGATATGTTCCAGATGTTGATATCAGAGATGAATATTAGAGCAGATATGCTCCAGATGATGATAGAGATGAATATTAGAGCAGATATGTTCCAGATGTTGATATCAGAGATGAATATTAGAGCAGATATGTTCCAGATGTTGATATCAGAGATGAATATTAGAGCAGATATGTTCCAGATGTTGATATCAGAGATGAATATTAGAGCAGATATGTTCCAGATGATGATATCAGAGATGAATATTAGAGCAGATATGTTCCAGATGTTGATATCAGAGATGAATATTAGAGCAGATATGTTCCAGATGATGATATCAGAGATGAATATTAGAGCAGATATGTTCCAGATGATGATACGACGACATCGTGCCTCGTTCCTCTGGACGTCTCCGCTACGCCACGACGTCTGGAGGCTGAAACCGAAGCAGAGTTCAGACACAGAAAGGTTGGAAGGCAGCAGCTTTATTTCTCCAGAACGTTCCAGAACAACGCGATTCAAAGAGCTTCACGTAAAACATTAAAGGTGCAGTACGGAAGACTTAGAGGAGTTGTTGATGTTCACATTTTTGGGCTAAGTCCTGGATCTTCACAATCCTACGTACTGCACCTTTAAAGAGCACTTTAACATATAAAAACACGTACTGCACCTTTAAAGAGCCCTTTAACATATAAAAACACGTACTGCACCTTTAAAGAGCACTTTAACATATAAAAACACGTACTGCACCTTTAAAGAGCCCTTTAACATATAAAAACACGTACTGCACCTTTAAAGAGCACTTTAACATATAAAAACACGTACTGCACCTTTAAAGAGCACTTTAACATATAAAAACACGTACTGCACCTTTAAAGAGCCCTTTAACATATAAAAACACGTACAACACGAGAATAAAAGTTAGAATAAGAAATTAAATATTATTTAAAGAAAGGTCTTTATTTTAAAAGAACAGAGATGTGGAAGAGCTGCAGCTACACACACACACACACACACACACACACACACACGCACACACACAGTAAGACACAAACACAGTAAGACACACACACACACACACACACACACACACACACACACACACACAGTAAGACACACACACACACACACACACACACACGCACACACACAGTAAGACACACACACAGTAAGACACACACACACACACACACACACACACGCACACACACAGTAAGACACACACACAGTAAGACACACACACACACACACACACACACACACACACACACACACAGTAAGACACACACACACACACACACACACAGTAAGACACACACACACACACACACACACACAAACACACACAGTAAGACACACACACACACACACACAGTAACATGAGTAAAGTGCTGTCTTGTTATTTTAAGAATTAAAAATTAAATTTATGGTCATTAAGACCAACTTCCTGTTTCTGTCTAAATTAATTATTCATAACAGCTGCATGTTGTCAACAGGAAGTCATGAAGGCGACGCCCAGCTCTAACGCTGCTTTCACACATTTATTTTGGGCAGCAAATACTGTAAAGATGTCGTCTTCTCGTCGAAATGGAAAATCAACACATTTATTGAAGGTTTTTATCGATGTGTTTAACGTTTTTTTGACGTTTCCAACACTACGTAACACTAACTTATTAACTTTAGTTTTAGTTATTTTTGGAATTTATGGCCAATAAACCTCATTTATAGGAAATTATACCTAATGTTTGAGTTAGAAAAGCAGAAATTAGGAATTATTGAGACTAAAATTAAAGGAATGGATGTTGATGATAATCACAGACTGGAATATGTCAACTTTTACTCTCAATACTATTTCAAAAACACTTCAATTTGGTTTCAAATGCTATAAAATTGAATAAGACGCCCCAAAATTAATGAAAGTAGAGATTTGTACTTGGCAAAGAGCGTTGTGTGGAATCAATCATGTTATTTTGGGGAATTAAAAAGAACATTGATATAGGACAACATGAGGACAACATGAGGGCAACATGAGGACAACATGAAGACAACATGAAGACAACATGAGGACAACATGAGGGCAACATGAGGGCAACATGAAGACAACATGAGGACAACATGAGGACAACATGAGGACAGCATGAGGACAACATGAGGGCAACATGAAGACAACATGAAGACAACATGAGGACAACATGAGGGCAACATGAGGACAACATGAAGACAACATGAGGGCAACATGAGGACAACATGAGGACAGCATGGGGACAACATGAAGACAACATGAGGACAACATGAGGACAACATGAGGACAACATGAAGACAACATGAGGACAACATGAGGACAACATGAGGACAGCATGAGGACAACATGAGGGCAACATGAAGACAACATGAGGACAACATGAGGACAACATGAGGACAACATGAAGACAACATGAGGACAACATGAAGACAACATGAGGACAACATGAGGACAACATGAGGACAACGCGTTTTCAGTAGCATCATACCAGCAGGTTAGATGTATTTTCCATGTCTGTCCCTTTAGTATCTCTAACCGTCGTGTAACAGTGAAACAGTATTTTCAATAAACAAAATATATCTTACTGCACCTTGAATATACCTCTGCAGTATATTTTACCTTGAATATACCTTTGCAGTACATTTTACCATGAATATACCTTTGCAGTACATTTTACCTTGAATATACCTCTGCAGTACATTTTACCATGAATATACCTTTGCAGTACATTTTACCATGAATATACCTTTGCAGTACATTTTACCTTGAATATACCTTTGCAGTACATTTTACCTTGAATATACCTTTGCAGTACATTTTACCATTTTGCTCCAGTTGTACTAACACAAAGTACTTGCTTCTGCACATGTAACGCTGTAACACTATTATTCTTAATTTTATTATTATATTATATGTTATTATTACTTATTCTTCAACTGCAGCATCAGCATTCTCATACAAACAATATAAAACAAGTTAACACTTTCATAATGTGGCCCTTTAATAAGAGTTCACACCGACACAGACCAATCGGACCAGACAGGGTTGATATATATATATATATATATATATATATATATATATATATATATATATATATATATATATATATATATATATACATATATAATAATAAAACCAGTAAAGGATGTTTGGTGACTCACCTACAGCGTACTTTTTCTTGCAAATGCACGTCCTGTGAAGAAGGACGTAGAAATAGTTAGAGTAGAATCTACATATCACTGTTTTAAAAATGTCAATGACACAAACTCAAGTTACAAAGTTACTTCAGATGAAATAAAATACAATGACTCAGCAGATTAAATACGGGACCACCATGACTCAGCAGATTAAATACGGGACCACCATGACTCAGCAGATTAAATAAAATACAGTTGTAAGATATTAAATCAACGCAGTAGAGACGCATAATAGATCAGTTTAAGAAAATGAAACATGAACGACTCTACGAACTCTAATGTTTCAGTTTAATGTAGAAATGTTCTCGTTCTGAGGAATTAATACAGGACCATGACTCAGCAGACTAAATACGGGACCATGACTCAGCAGACTAAAGACGGGACCATGACTCAGCAGACTAAATACAGGACCATGACTCAGCAGACTAAATACGGGACCACCATGACTCAGCAGACTAAATACGGGACCATGACTCAGCAGATTGAATACGGGACCACCATGACTCAGCAGACTAAATACAGGACCACCATGACTCAGCAGACTAAATACGGGACCACCATGACTCAGCAGACTAAATACAGGACCATGACTCAGCAGACTAAATACGGGACCATGACTCAGCAGACTAAATACAGGACCACCATGACTCAGGAGACTAAATACGGGACCATGACTCAGCAGACTAAATACAGGACCACCATGACTCAGCAGACTAAATACGGGACCATGACTCAGCAGATTAAATACGGGACCACCATGACTCAGCAGATTAAATACGGGACCACCATGACTCAGCAGATGAAATAAAATACAGTTGTAAGATATTAAATCAACGCAGTAGAGACGCATAATAGATCAGTTTAAGAAAATGAAACATGAACGACTCTACGAACTCTAATGTTTCAGTTTAATGTAGAAATGTTCTCGTTCTGAGGAATTAATACAGGACCATGACTCAGCAGACTAAATACGGGACCATGACTCAGCAGATTGAATACGGGACCACCATGACTCAGCAGACTAAATACAGGACCACCATGACTCAGCAGACTAAATACGGGACCACCATGACTCAGCAGACTAAATACAGGACCATGACTCAGCAGACTAAATACGGGACCATGACTCAGCAGACTAAATACAGGACCACCATGACTCAGGAGACTAAATACGGGACCATGACTCAGCAGACTAAATACAGGACCACCATGACTCAGCAGACTAAATACGGGACCATGACTCAGGAGACTAAATACAGGACCATGACTCAGCAGACTAAATACAGGACCACCATGACTCAGGAGACTAAATACAGGACCACCATGACTCAGCAGACTAAATACGGGACCACCATGACTCAGCAGACTAAATACAGGACCATGACTCAGCAGACTAAATACAGGACCACCATGACTCAGGAGACTAAATACGGGACCATGACTCAGCAGACTAAATACGGGACCATGACTCAGCAGATTTGAAAGTTACCTTTTGATGACGATGGACGTTACTATGGCGAAGAGAACAGTCTGCAGAGTGAAGATGAGCAGACGGACAGCCAGGTGCGTGTTGAAGGCTTTTGTTCCTGTGACACACACACACACACACACACACACACACACACACACACACACACACACACCAACCAGAATCTAAGCTCTACTGTAGACTAGTAATGCACCAAATGTTCAGCAACTGACATTTTTGGCCAGAATAGCAACAAAACAACTCTTCAGGTCTCATTTTAACGATGTGAGCGGAATCTTCTGCATGTGTGTAAAAAAGCTTAGTGTGTGTCCCTGTGTGTGTAACAAGCATAGTGTGTGTCCCTGTGTGTGTAACAAGCATAGTGTGTGTCCCTGTGTGTGTAACAAGCAAAGTGTGTGTCCCTGTGTGTGTAACAAGCATAGTGTGTGTCCCTGTGTGTGTAACAAGCATAGTGTGCGTCCCTGTGTGTGTAACAAGCTTAGTGTGTGTCCCTGTGTGTGTAACAAGCATAGTGTGTGTCCCTGTGTGTGTAACAAGCATAGTGTGTGTCCCTGTGTGTGTAACAAGCATAGTGTGCGTCCCTGTGTGTGTAACAAGCATAGTGTGTGTCCCTGTGTGTGTAACAAGCATAGTGTGTGTCCCTGTGTGTGTAACAAGCATAGTGTGTGTCCCTGTATGTGTGTAACAAGCATAGTGTGTGTCCCTGTGTGTGTAACAAGCATAGTGTGTGTCCCTGTGTGTGTAACACGCATAGTGTGTGTCCCTGTGTGTGTAACAAGCATAGTGTGTGTCCCTGTGTGTGTAACAAGCATAGTGTGTGTCCCTGTGTGTGTAACAAGCATAGTGTGCGTCCCTGTGTGTGTAACAAGCTTAGTGTGTGTCCCTGTGTGTGTAACAAGCATAGTGTGTGTCCCTGTGTGTGTAACAAGCATAGTGTGTGTCCCTGTGTGTGTAACAAGCATAGTGTGCGTCCCTGTGTGTGTAACAAGCATAGTGTGCGTCCCTGTGTGTGTAACAAGCATAGTGTGTGTCCCTGTGTGTGTAACAAGCATAGTGTGTGTCCCTGTATGTGTGTAACAAGCATAGTGTGTGTCCCTGTGTGTGTAACAAGCATAGTGTGTGTCCCTGTGTGTGTAACAAGCAAAGTGTGTGTCCCTGTGTGTGTAACAAGCATAGTGTGTGTCCCTGTGTGTGTAACAAGCATAGTGTGTGTCCCTGTGTGTGTAACAAGCATAGTGTGTGTCCCTGTGTGTGTAACAAGCATAGTGTGCGTCCCTGTGTGTGTAACAAGCTTAGTGTGTGTCCCTGTGTGTGTAACAAGCATAGTGTGTGTCCCTGTGTGTGTAACAAGCATAGTGTGTGTCCCTGTGTGTGTAACAAGCATAGTGTGCGTCCCTGTGTGTGTAACAAGCATAGTGTGTGTCCCTGTGTGTGTAACAAGCATAGTGTGCGTCCCTGTGTGTGTAACAAGCATAGTGTGTCCCTGTGTGTGTAACAAGCATAGTGTGTGTCCCTGTGTGTGTAACAAGCATAGTGTGTGTCCCTGTGCACGAGCCTAGACACATTTTACTACATTTCCTACGCTTTTAAAATAACGATGAAATGCTGCGTTAGCAATGCATGCCGACCAAACATTAGTTATTAAATAACATTAGTTTTAGACTTCAACAGAGGACCACCGTCAAGGAAGTTAACACTTGTCAATGGAGAGGGGCCAGACTCTCTGGACCAATGAAATGCACCAGAGTCTGGTAGAACCAGGCTAATGGACCAGAGTCTGGTAGAACCAGGCTAATGGACCAGAGTCTGGTAGAACCAGGCTAATTGACCAGAGTCTTGTAGAACCAGGATAATGGACCAGAGTCTGGTAGGACCAGGCTTTTGGACCTGAGTCTGGTAGGACCAGGCTAATGGACCAGAGTCTGGTGGGACCAGGCTATCAAGGACACGGTTAATCATTGACATCCTCAGTAATAGATTTCTCCTCCATCGAGTCAACCTAAAATTGGACTGAAATTGTCAACTACCCCCACACCCTACACCCGAGCGGGAAATCAACTTGCAGCTGGACTCTATTTTCCTATGCACTGCCTTATCTCTCCTTCAAGGCCACGCTGAATGAACTGAGCTTTTATCAACATAGACAGTCTGACGCTTCACAGTCACACACACAACTCATTATCTCACACACTCACCATACACTCCCCCGCCCCGATCCTGCACCACATCCGTCTGACTGCCTCGGTTTCTTGTGTTCTCCTCCCACAGGGAGACTCATAAACCACCTCAAAAAATTCCTTCATGTGACCACATGAACTGTGTTTTGTCTTGTGCATTATGTTGTGTTGTAATGTTATGTATACTATGTTGCTGTCTGCATTTTGTTCTTTTTTGAGAAAAGCGTGTGGTGGTGCTGTTCCATAGCTGCCGCCCGGAGGCTTGCTCCAACCTATGTCAAATTCCTTGTATGTGTCCTCATACCTGGCGAATAAAGCTGATTCTGAACAGAGTACCCGCCTTCAAGGAAGTTAACACTCATCAATGGAGAGGGGCCAGACTCTCTGGACCAGAGTCTGGTAGGACCGGGCTAATGGACCAGAGTCTGGTAGTACCAGGCTAATGTATCAGAGTCTGGTAGGACCAGGCTAATGTATCAGAGTCTGGTAGACCAGGCTAATGGACCAGAGTCTTGTAGGACCAGGCTAATGTATCAGAGTCTGGTAGGACCGGGCTAATGGACCAGAGTCTGGTAGACCAGGCTAATGGACCAGAGTCTGATAGGACCAGGCTAATGGACCAGAGTCTGGTAGGACCGAGCTAATGGACCAAAGTCTGGTAAGACCGGGCTAATCGACCAGAGTCTGGTAGGACCAGTGTCTGATAGGACCAGAGTCTGGTAGGACCAGAGTCTGGTAGGGGAAGGACATATCAAGGACACCCTCAGTAATAGATTTCTCCTACTTCACAAACCTTCTTCTGCTCCCACGTGCAGGCTGTACGGCGCAGAGAGGGTGCCGTTGTTCCTCTTCAAACCACAGGTGTAGTTCCCAGAATCCTTTGCAGTCAGATTACCCAGACAGAGGGTGGGGCTAGACTCGGGGAGGGCGAAGCCATCTCTGAACCATGTGACCTCCAGTTGGTGGATAGTGCAGATTCCAGCAGAACAGTTCAGTGTGACTGCTTCTCCTCTTTCAAACTCTCTGTCATCTCTGGAGCTCCTTATCTCCATCTGAGCATCATCTAGTCAATATGAAAAATAATAGAAATGTGCATTAACGTTCTTTATTATAGATTTGAGCAAAACTGTTTTTCTATTTAAAATAATTCTCACTCAATATAATCTTAACAAATTTAATTTTAAAAGCTTTAACCTTCAACTGTGACTTTCACTCCTCTTGGGTCAGTAAAAGTTCCTCCGGGATCATTAGCTTCCACTCTGAAGCGATACGTTGCGCCGTCTTCCTTCTGTAAATCTGAGATCTGTAAAGTGCAGTCTCCTTCTGGTCTCCCAGGTATCTGTAACGAGGGTCGTTGGTCTGTGATTGGCTGTCGTACACAGACGGAGTGGTAAGCTGACATAATTCATGGTTGTTGCACCAAAGGACTCTGACGACCTCGATCAAGACTTCTCTTCCTTTGGCATTGACAGACTTCAGTGTGTTGAAGGAGCAGGGGAGGGTGACGGTCGATCCTCTGACACCACAGACAGGATCTGGATAGTTCACAATTCGACCCAGAGCACCTGGAACAACAACACAGGGAGATTAGGAATAAAGGATCTTGACTTTCCTCTCTTAGCTTGGCTCCTCCCTCCTACGTACTTCTGCTACATTTTCATTTTCCTTCAGTATTGCGTCTGGTTTGTTGTATATTTGCAGGCTACGCTCGCCCTTTCTGGGAGAATTGGCAAGTGGTCTGCCTGGATGTTCTAACTATGGAAGACGTAGAAGATATTTGGATAATTGGAATTCTGTTGGTGGGGCTCCTGATCATCGGAGTTGGAGTCTCCCTGATCTATTGGAAAATTAGTAAGACAGCCGCCAGCAAATTTACCCACAAGCTGTCTGGGGAACTTCAGGAGTGCTTACATGGAGTGATTGAGAGGATGAAGTGTTTACATCTGAGAGCTGACCAGACCAGTGAACTGTCTCGTAACATCTTAGACCGGTCTGAGGAAGCGCTGAGGGGGATTGATATCATCAAGGCTCAGTCGGTGGAGTTGCTTCGTGTAACCACCGGACTGGCAGAGAAGTTGGATGGACTGGCAAAATCACTTCATGAACTGGACTCTCGTATGACGCTGAGGTCGGTAGCAGTTGGTGACGAACATTGATTCGATCAAATTCCATCGAGTCAACCTAAAATTGGACTGAAATTGTAAACTACCCCCACACACCCTACACCCGAGCGGAAATCAACTTGCAGCTGGACTCTATTTTCCTATGCACTGCCTTATCTCTCCTTCAAGGCCACGCTGAATGAACTGAGCTTTTATCAACATAGACAGTCTGACGCTTCACAGTCACACACACAACTCATTATCTCACACACTCACCATACCCCCGCCCCCGATCCTGCACCACATCCGTCTGACTGCCTCGGTTTCTTGTGTTCTCCTCCCACAGGGAGACTCATAAACCACCTCAAAAAATTCCTTCATGTGACCACATGAACTGTGTTTTGTCTTGTGCATTATGTTGTGTTGTAATGTTATGTACAGTTGTGGTCAAAAGTGTACATACACTTGTAGAAAATCACAATGTTATGGCTGTCTTGAGTCTTCAATAAGTTCTACAACTCTTATTTTTCTGTGATAGAGTGATCGGAACACATACATGTTTGTCACAAAAAACAGTCATAAAGTTTGGTTCTTTCATAAATTTATTATGGGTCTGCTGAAAATGTCACCAAATCTGCTGGGTCAAAAATATACATACAGCAACATTAGTATTTGGTTACATGTCCCTTGGCCATTTTCACGGCAACTAGGCGCTTTTGGTAGCCATCCACAAGGTCCTGGCAAGCTTCAGGTCGAATGTTTGACCACTCTTCTTGACAGAATTGGTGCAGTTCAGCTAAATTTGATGGTTTTCTTGCATGAACCTGTTTCTTTAGCACTGTCCACATGTTCTCAATGGGGTTTAAGTCAGACTTTGGGAAGGCCATTCTAAAACCTTAATTCTAGCCTGGTTTAGCCATTCCTTTACCACTTTTGATGTGTGTTTTGGGTCATTGTCTTGTTGGAACACCCAACTGCGCCCAAGACCCAACCTTCGGGTTGATGGTTTTAAGTTTTCCTGCAGAATTTGGAGGTAATCCTCCTTCTTCATTATCCCATTTACTTTCTGCAAAGAACCAGTTCCACTGGCAGCAAAACATCCCCAGAGCATAATACTACCACCACCATGCTTGACAGTAGGCATGGTGTTCCTGGGATTAAAGGCCTCACCTTTTCTCCTCCAAACATATTGCTGGGTGCTGTGGCCAAACAGCTCAATTTTTGTTTCGTCTGACCAGAGAACTTTCCTCCAGAAGGTTTTATCTTTGTCCATGTGATCAGCAGCAAACTTCAGCCGAGTCTTAAGGTGCCTTTTCTGGAGCAAGGGCTTCTTTCTTGCACGGCAGCCTCTCAGTCCATGGCGATGTAAAACACGCTTGACTGTGGAGACTGACACCTGTGTTCCATCAGCTTCCAAATCCTTGCAGACCTGCTTCTTGGTGATTCTTGGTTGACTCTTGACCATCCTGACCAATCTCCTCTCGGCAGCATGTGATAGCTTGCGTTTTCTTCCTGATCGTGGCAGTGACACAACTGTTCCATGCACTTTATACTTGCGTATAAGTGTCTGCACAGTTGCTCTTGGGACCTGTAGCTGCTTTGAAATGGCTCCAAGTGACTTCCCTGACTTGTTCAAGTCAATAATTCGCTTTTTCAGATCCACACTGAGTTCCTTTGACTTTCCCATTGTAGCTTTTGTAGCTGAGTCTAATCACTGGGTCAAATGAGCCCTATTTAAATGGGCTCATGAGAAGTCAACAGCTGTAGTCAATCAGAATCACTTAGAAGAAGTGAAGAGGCCATGACATGAAGCTAATTTGATTGACACAACTCGCTACATCACCAAAATTGACATATTTTGTTGCTGTATGTATATTTTTGACCCAGCAGATTTGGTGACATTTTCAGCAGACCCATAATAAATTTATGAAAGAACCAAACTTTATGACTGTTTTTGTGACAAACATGTATGTGTTCCGATCACTCTATCACAGAAAAATAAGAGTTGTAGAACTTATTGAAGACTCAAGACAGCCATAACATTGTGATTTTCTACAAGTGTATGTACACTTTTGACCACAACTGTATACTATGTTGCTGTCTGCATTTTGTTCTTTTTTGAGAAAAGCGTGTGGTGGTGCTGTTCCATAGCTGCCTCCCGGAGGCTTGCTCCAACCTATGTCAAATTCCTCGTATGTGTCCTCATACCTGGCGAATAAAGCTGATTCTGAACAGAGTACCCGCCTTCAAGGAAGTTAACACTCATCAATGGAGAGGGGCCAGACTCTCTGGACCAGAGTCTGGTAGGACCAGGCTAATGGACCAGAGTCTGGTAGTACCAGGCTAATGTATCAGAGTCTGGTAGGACCAGGCTAATGTATCAGAGTCTGGTAGACCAGGCTAATGGACCAGAGTCTTGTAGGACCAGGCTAATGTATCAGAGTCTGGTAGGACCGGGCTAATGGACCAGAGTCTGGTAGACCAGGCTAATGGACCAGAGTCTGATAGGACCAGGCTAATGGACCAGAGTCTGGTAGGACCGAGCTAATGGACCAAAGTCTGGTAGGACCGGGCTAATCGACCAGAGTCTGGTAGGACCAGTGTCTGATAGGACCAGAGTCTGGTAGGACCAGAGTCTGGTAGGGGAAGGACATATCAAGGACACCCTCAGTAATAGATTTCTCCTACTTCACAAACCTTCTTCTGCTCCCACGTGCAGGCTGTACGGCGCAGAGAGGGTGCCGTTGTTCCGCTTCAAACCACAGGTGTAGTTCCCAGAATCCTTTGCAGTCAGATTACCCAGACAGAGGGTGGGGCTAGACTCGGGGAGGGCGAAGCCATCTCTGAACCATGTGACCTCCAGTTGGTGGATAGTGCAGATTCCAGCAGAACAGTTCAGTGTGACTGCTTCTCCTCTTTCAAACTCTCTGTCATCTCTGGAGCTCCTTATCTCCATCTGAGCATCATCTAGTCAATATGAAAAATAATAGAAATGTGCATTAACGTCCTTTATTATAGATTTGAGCAAAACTGTTTTTCTATTTAAAATAATTCTCACTCAATATAATCTTAACAAATTTAATTTTAAAAGCTTTAACCTTCAACTGTGACTTTCACTCCTCTTGGGTCAGTAAAAGTTCCTCCGGGATCATTAGCTTCCACTCTGAAGCGATACGTTGCGCCGTCTTCCTTCTGTAAATCTGAGATCTGTAAAGTGCAGTCTCCCTTCTGGTCTCCCAGGTATCTGTAACGAGGGTCGTTGGTCTGTGATTGGCTGTCGTACACAGACGGAGTGGTAAGCTGACATAATTCATGGTTGTTGCACCAAAGGACTCTGACGACCTCGATCAAGACTTCTCTTCCTTTGGCATTGACAGACTTCAGTGTGTTGAAGGAGCAGGGGAGGGTGACGGTCGATCCTCTGACACCACAGACAGGATCTGGATAGTTCACAATTCGACCCAGAGCACCTGGAACAACAACACAGGGAGATTAGGAATAAAGGATCTTGACTTTCCTCTCTTAGCTTGGCTCCTCCCTCCTACGTACTTCTGCTACATTTTCATTTTCCTTCAGTATTGCGTCTGGTTTGCTGTATATTTGCAGGCTACGCTCGCCCTTTCTGGGAGAATTGGCAAGTGGTCTGCCTGGATGTTCTAACTATGGAAGACGTAGAAGATATTTGGATAATTGGAATTCTGTTGGTGGGGCTCCTGATCATCGGAGTTGGAGTCTCCCTGATCTATTGGAAAATTAGTAAGACAGCCGCCAGCAAATTTACCCACAAGCTGTCTGGGGAACTTCAGGAGTGCTTACATGGAGTGATTGAGAGGATGAAGTGTTTACATCTGAGAGCTGACCAGACCAGTGAACTGTCTCGTAACATCTTAGACCGGTCTGAGGAAGCGCTGAGGGGGATTGATATCATCAAGGCTCAGTCGGTGGAGTTGCTTCGTGTAACCACCGGACTGGCAGAGAAGTTGGATGGACTGGCAAAATCACTTCATGAACTGGACTCTCGTATGACGCTGAGGTCGGTAGCAGTTGGTGACGAACATTGATTCGATCAAATTCCATCGAGTCAACCTAAAATTGGACTGAAATTGTAAACTACCCCCCCCCCCCACACCCTACACCCGAGCGGGAAATCAACTTGCAGCTGGACTCTATTTTCCTATGCACTGCCTTATCTCTCCTTCAAGGCCACGCTGAATGAACTGAGCTTTTATCAACATAGACAGTCTGACGCTTCACAGTCACACACACAACTCATTATCTCACACACTCACCATACACTCCCCCGCCCCGATCCTGCACCACATCCGTCTGACTGCCTCGGTTTCTTGTGTTCTCCTCCCACAGGGAGACTCATAAACCACCTCAAAAAATTCCTTCATGTGACCACATGAACTGTGTTTTGTCTTGTGCATTATGTTGTGTTGTAATGTTATGTATACTATGTTGCTGTCTGCATTTTGTTCTTTTTTGAGAAAAGCGTGTGGTGGTGCTGTTCCATAGCTGCCGCCCGGAGGCTTGCTCCAACCTATGTCAAATTCCTCGTATGTGTCCTCATACCTGGCGAATAAAGCTGATTCTGAACAGAGTACCCGCCTTCAAGGAAGTTAACACTCATCAATGGAGAGGGGCCAGACTCTCTGGACCAGAGTCTGGTAGGACCAGGCTAATGGACCAGAGTCTGGTAGTACCAGGCTAATGTATCAGAGTCTGGTAGGACCAGGCTAATGTATCAGAGTCTGGTAGGACCGGGCTAATGGACCAGAGTCTGGTAGACCAGGCTAATGGACCAGAGTCTTGTAGGACCAGGCTAATGTATCAGAGTCTGGTAGGACCGGGCTAATGGACCAGAGTCTGGTAGACCAGGCTAATGGACCAGAGTCTGATAGGACCAGGCTAATGGACCAGAGTCTGGTAGGACCGAGCTAATGGACCAAAGTCTGGTAGGACCGGGCTAATCGACCAGAGTCTGGTAGGACCAGTGTCTGATAGGACCAGAGTCTGGTAGGACCAGAGTCTGGTAGGGGAAGGACATATCAAGGACACCCTCAGTAATAGATTTCTCCTACTTCACAAACCTTCTTCTGCTCCCACGTGCAGGCTGTACGGCGCGGAGAGGGTGCCGTTGTTCCTCTTCAAACCACAGGTGTAGTTCCCAGAATCCTTTGCAGTCAGATTACCCAGATAGAGGGTGGGGCTAGACTCGGGGAGGGCGAAGCCATCTCTGAACCATGTGACCTCCAGTTGGTGGATAGTGCAGATTCCAGCAGAACAGTTCAGTGTGACTGCTTCTCCTCTTTCAAACTCTCTGTCATCTCTGGAGCTCCTTATCTCCATCTGAGCATCATCTAGTCAATATGAAAAATAATAGAAATGTGCATTAACGTCCTTTATTATAGATTTGAGCAAAACTGTTTTTCTATTTAAAATAATTCTCACTCAATATAATCTTAACAAATTTAATTTTAAAAGCTTTAACCTTCAACTGTGACTTTCACTCCTCTTGGGTCAGTAAAAGTTCCTCCGGGATCATTAGCTTCCACTCTGAAGCGATACGTTGCGCCGTCTTCCTTCTGTAAATCTGAGATCTGTAAAGTGCAGTCTCCTTCTGGTCTCCCAGGTATCTGTAACGAGGGTCGTTGGTCTGTGATTGGCTGTCGTACACAGACGGAGTGGTAAGCTGACATAATTCATGGTTGTTGCACCAAAGGACTCTGACGACCTCGATCAAGACTTCTCTTCCTTTGGCGTTGACAGACTTCAGTGTGTTGAAGGAGCAGGGAGGGTGACGGTCGATCCTCTGACACCACAGACAGGATCTGGATAGTTCACAATTCGACCCAGAGCACCTGGAACAACAACACAGGGAGATTAGGAATAAAGGATCTTGACTTTCCTCTCTTAGCTTGGCTCCTCCCTCCTACGTACTTCTGCTACATTTTCATTTTCCTTCAGTATTGCGTCTGGTTTGCTGTATATTTGCAGGCTACGCTCGCCCTTTCTGGGAGAATTGGCAAGTGGTCTGCCTGGATGTTCTAACTATGGAAGACGTAGAAGATATTTGGATAATTGGAATTCTGTTGGTGGGGCTCCTGATCATCGGAGTTGGAGTCTCCCTGATCTATTGGAAAATTAGTAAGACAGCCGCCAGCAAATTTACCCACAAGCTGTCTGGGGAACTTCAGGAGTGCTTACATGGAGTGATTGAGAGGATGAAGTGTTTACATCTGAGAGCTGACCAGACCAGTGAACTGTCTCGTAACATCTTAGACCGGTCTGAGGAAGCGCTGAGGGGGATTGATATCATCAAGGCTCAGTCGGTGGAGTTGCTTCGTAACCACCGGACTGGCAGAGAAGTTGGATGGACTGGCAAAATCACTTCATGAACTGGACTCGTATGACGCTGAGGTCGGTAGCAGTTGGTGACGAACATTGATTCGATCAAATTCCATCGAGTCAACCTAAAATTGGACTGAAATTGTAAACTACCCCCCACACCCTACACCCGGGAAATCAACTTGCAGCTGGACTCTATTTTCCTATGCACTGCCTTATCTCTCCTTCAAGGCCACGCTGAATGAACTGAGCTTTTATCAACATAGACAGTCTGACGCTTCACAGTCACACACACAACTCATTATCTCACACACTCACCATACACTCCCCCGCCCCGATCCTGCACCACATCCGTCTGACTGCCTCGGTTTCTTGTGTTCTCCTCCCACAGGGAGACTCATAAACCACCTCAAAAAATTCCTTCATGTGACCACATGAACTGTGTTTTGTCTTGTGCATTATGTTGTGTTGTAATGTTATGTATACTATGTTGCTGTCTGCATTTTGTTCTTTTTTGAGAAAAGCGTGTGGTGGTGCTGTTCCATAGCTGCCGCCCGGAGGCTTGCTCCAACCTATGTCAAATTCCTCGTATGTGTCCTCATACCTGGCGAATAAAGCTGATTCTGAACAGAGTACCCGCCTTCAAGGAAGTTAACACTCATCAATGGAGAGGGGCCAGACTCTCTGGACCAGAGTCTGGTAGGACCAGGCTAATGGACCAGAGTCTGGTAGTACCAGGCTAATGTATCAGAGTCTGGTAGGACCAGGCTAATGTATCAGAGTCTGGTAGGATCGGGCTAATGGACCAGAGTCTGGTAGACCAGGCTAATGGACCAGAGTCTTGTAGGACCAGGCTAATGTATCAGAGTCTGGTAGGACCGGGCTAATGGACCAGAGTCTGGTAGACCAGGCTAATGGACCAGAGTCTGATAGGACCAGGCTAATGGACCAGAGTCTGGTAGGACCGAGCTAATGGACCAAAGTCTGGTAGGACCGGGCTAATTGACCAGAGTCTGGTAGGACCAGTGTCTGATAGGACCAGAGTCTGGTAGGACCAGAGTCTGGTAGGGGAAGGACATATCAAGGACACCCTCAGTAATAGATTTCTCCTACTTCACAAACCTTCTTTTGCTTCCACGTGCAGGCTGTACGGCGCAGAGAGGGTGCCGTTGTTCCTCTTCAAACCACAGGTGTAGTTCCCAGAATCCTTTGCAGTCAGATTACCCAGATAGAGGGTGGGGCTAGACTCGGGGAGGGCGAAGCCATCTCTGAACCATGTGACCTCCAGTTGGTGGATAGTGCAGATTCCAGCAGAACAGTTCAGTGTGACTGCTTCTCCTCTTTCAAACTCTCCGTCATCTCTGGAGCTCCTTATCTCCATCTGAGCATCATCTAGTTAATATGAAAAATAATAGAAATGTGCATCATAAATGTCCTTTATTACATTCAGTACATAGATTTGAGCAAAACTGTTTTACTTTTTACAATAATTCTCACTCAATATAATCTTAACAAATTTAATTTTAAAAGCTTTAACCTTCGACTGTGACTTTCACTCCTCTTGGGTCAGTAAAAGTTCCTCCAGGATCATTAGCTTCCACTCTGAAGCGATACGTTGCGCCGTCTTCCTTCTGTAAATCTGAGATCTGTAAAGTGCAGTCTCCCTTCTGGTCTCCCAGGTATCTGTAACGAGGGTCGTTGGTCTGTGATTGGCTGTCGTACACAGACAGAGTGGTAAGCTGACAGAATTCATGGTTGTTGCACCAAAGGACTCTGACGACCTCGATCAAGACTTCTCTTCCTTTGGCATTGACAGACTTCAGTGTGTTGAAGGAGCAGGGGAGGGTGACGGTTGATCCTCTCACACCACAAACCGGATCTGGATAGTTCACACTTCGACCCAGAGCAGCTGGAACAACAACACAGTGATTTGATGTGAAAACTGAAGAATAAATGTAAATGTAAATGTGCTGTATTTATATAGCGCTTTTCTAGTCTTAACGTTCACCATCACACACATTCATACACTGTGGCCGAGGCTGCTGTACAAGGTGCCACCTGCTCATCAGATAAACACTCACACACATTCACACTCTGAAGACACAGCAGCAAGAATAGGGCTGGGCATCGCAGATGATTCCTGATTTGATAACATGTTCAAGTCAATATCAATCAGGTTAGGAAAATGTTGACGTTAAAGAGATTCTCAGAGAATGTATTTACCAAGTCAAAGTTCACATTAAAGTACTTATATTATGCTCATTTTCAGGTTCATAATGGTTTTTAGAAGTTATATCAGAATAGGTTAACATGGTTTAACATTCAAAAAACTGTTGTACTGAACATTGCTGCAGATCCTGTTTTCACCCTGTGTGTTTAGGTCTCTGTTCGGAGTCGCACAAGTAAAGTACCTAGGTAAGGACTACTAGCCAGTCAGAAGCAGAGTATGAGGGCCCTGACAGTACCTAGGTAAGGACTACTAGCCAGTCAGAAGCAGAGTATGAGGGCGTGCCCTGACAGTACCTAGATAAGGACTACTAGCCAGTCAGAAGCAGAGTATGAGGGCCCTGGCAGTACCTAGGTAAGGACTACTAGCCAGTCACAAGCAGAGTATGAGGCCCTGACAGTACCTAGGTAAGGACTACTAGCCAGTCAGAAGCAGAGTATGAGGGCGTGCCCTGACAGTACCTAGATAAGGACTACTAGCCAGTCAGAAGCAGAGTGTGAGAGCCCTGACAGTACCTCGGTAAGGACTACTAGCCAGTCAAGTCCTTCTTGAAACGAATTCTACTGGTTTTCTGCTACAAGGGGTAATTATTGTGTTTCCATTTTTGTTTTATAATAGGATGCTCTTACCCAAGACTTTGACTCTCACTCCTGATATGTCAGTGAAAGATGCTCTGACATCATTAGCTTCCACTCTGAAGCGATACGTTGCGTCATCTTCCTGCTGTAAATCTAAGATCTGTAAAGTGCAGTCTCCCTTCTTGTCTCCCAGGTATCTGTAACGAGGGTCGTTGTGGTTTGATTCGCTGTCGTACACTAACGGATAGCCTGTCCAACACATGTGAGGGCTCCGGCACCAGGCGACTCTGACGACCTCGATCAAGACTTCTCTTCCACTGTCGTTGACAGACTTCAGCGGTGTGAAGGAGCAGGGGAGGGTGACGGTCGATCCTTTCACAGCCCAAACTTGATCTGGATAGTTCACACATTGACCCAGAGCAGCTGGAACAACAACACGGAGATTAGGAACAAAGGAACTCGATTAGAGCGAATGCGTTGATGTGAAAACTAATTTGGCTGAGTATCGTCAAAGGTTTTACCCAAAGGCCCCAACTTGATAACATTTTTCAGAACTGTAGAATTAACAGGGTTAAGTTATGATATTATTGCCATTTTTGTTTTTGATAGCATTACCACAAGAAGCTCTTACCAGCCACTGTGACTTTCACTCCTGTTGGGGCAGTGAAAGATGCTTTGGGATCACTCATTTCCACTCTGAAGTGATACATTTTGTCGTCTTTATTCTGTAAATCTGAGATCTGTAAAGTGCAGTCTCGCTTCTTGTCTCCCAGGTATCTGTAACGAGGGTCGTTGGTCTGTGATTGGCTGTCATACAGATATGTTGTTCTTTGACAGGTTTCATGGTTGCACCAAAGGACTCTGACGACCTCGATCAAGACTTCTCTTCCATTGGTATTGACAGACTTCAGCGGTATGAAGGAGCAGGGGAGGGTGACGGTCGATCCTCTCACACCACAGACACGCTCTGGATAGTTCACTCGTTGACTCAGAACACCTGGAACAACAACACAGGGAGATTAGAAATAAAGGAACTTGATTAGAGCGAATGTGTTGATGTGAAACTGTACTCCTCTGGGGATGTATAAGTCAAACCTTTATGAAAGTGTTCTTTTAATTGAGTCATGAGTGGGACTATTAGGCTTTCTAGACCTAATCTAACTAATGGTGGATCAGCTCATTGTAAGGCCTTGCGAAAGTATTCGGCTCCCTTGAACTTTTAGACCTTTTGCCACATTTCAGGCTTCAAACATAAAGATATAAAACTGTAATTTTTTGTGAAGAATAAACAAGTGGGACACAGTCATGAAGTGGAACGCAATTTATTGGATATTTCAAACTTTTTTAACAAATAAAAAACTGAAAAATTGGGCGTGCAAAAGTATTCAGCCCCTTTACTTTCAGTGCAGCAAACTCTCTCCAGAAGTCCAGTGAGGATCTCTGAATGATCCAATGTTGACCTAAAGGACTAATGATGATAAATTAGAATCCACCTGTGTGTCATCAAGTCGCCGTATAAATGCACCTGTTCTGTGATAGTCTCAGAGGTTCGTTTAAAGCAAGAGTGCATCATGAAGAACCAGGAACACCCCAGGCAGGTCCCAGATACTGGTCTGGAGAAGTTTAAAGCAGAGAGCATCCTGAAGAACCAGGAACACACCTGGCAGGTCCCAGATACTGGTCTGGAGAAGTTTAAAGCAGAGAGCATCCTGAAGAACCAGGAACACACCTGGCAGGTCCCATATACTGGTCTGGAGAAGTTTAAAGCACAGAGAGCATCATGAAAAACCAGGAACACACCAGGCAGGTCCCAGATACTGGTCTGGAGAAGTTTAAAGCAGAGAGCATCATGAAGAACCAGGAACACACCAGGCAGGTCCCAGATACTGGTCTGGAGAAGTTTAAAGCAGAGAGTATCATGAAGAACCAGGAACACACCAGGCAGGTCCAAGATACTGGTCTGAAGAAGTTTAAAGCAGAGAGCATCATGAAGAACAAGGAACACACCAGGCAGGTCCCAGATACTGGTCTGGAGAAGTTTAAAGCCGGATTTGGATACAAAAGATTTCCCAAGCTTTAAACATCCCAAAGAGCACTGTGCAAGCGATAATATTGAAATGGAAGGAGTATCAGACCAAATCTACGAAGACCCGGCCGTCCCTCTAAACGTTCAGCTCATACATGGAGAAGATGATCAGAGATGCAGCCGAGAGGGCCATGATCCTTCTGGAGGAACTGCAGAGATCTACAGCTGAGGGGGGAGACTCTGTCCATAGGACAACAATCAGGCGTGTACTGCACAAATCTGGCCTTTATGGAAGAGTGGCATGAAGAAAGCCATTTCTTAAAGATATCCATAAAAAGTCTTGTTTAAAGTTTGCCACAAGCCACCTGGGAGACCCCCCCAACATCTGGAAGAAGGAGCTCCGGTCAGATGAAACCAAAATCAAACTTTTTGGCAACAATGCAAAACGTTATGTTTGGCGTAAAAGCAACACAGCGCATCACCCTGAACACACCATCCCCACTGTCAAACATGGGGGGGGGGGGCAGCATCATGGTCTGGGCCTGCTTTTCTTCAGCAGGGACAGGGAAGATGGTTCAAATTAATGGGAAGATGGATGGAGCCAAATACAGGACCATTCTGGAAGAAAACCTGATGGAGTCTGCAAAAGACCCGAGACTGGGACGGAGATTTGTCTTCCAACAAGACAATGATCCTAAACATAGCAAAATCTACAATGGAAAGGTTCCCAAATAAACATATCCAGGTGTTAGAACGGCCGAGTCAAAGTCCAGATCTGAATCCAATCCAGAATCTGTGGAAAGAACTGAAAACTGCAGCTCAAACGCTCTCATCCAACCTCACTGACCTCAGTTCAGTTCCAGTTTATTGTCATATGCACCTTAGTACAGAATACCACAGCAATGAAATGCAATATGCCTTTTTGCACTCTCTCAGCACCAGTCAACAGTAACAGTTCTAATAATAACAATAATAACATAAATGGCATTTAAAACTTTAAAACAGCACAATAGACAGTGACCAAGTGACTAAGTACAGGCCACAGCCCTCTCGATGTGCAAAACTGATAGAGACATACCCCCAAGTGACTTACAGCTGTAATTGCAGCAAAAGGTGGCGCTACAGAGTATTAACTTAAAGGGGTTGAATCATTTTGCACGCCCAAGTTTTCAGTTGTTTTCAGTTTTTTATTTGTTTAAAAAGTTTGAAATATCCAGTACATTTCATTCCACTTCATAATTGTGTCCCCCTTGTTGTTGATTCTTCACAAAAAATTACAGTTTAATATCTTTATGTTTGAAGCCTGAAATGTGGCAAAAGGTCAAAAAGTTCAAGGAGGCCGAATACTTTTGCAAGGCGCTGTATGTAACATCTGTGGTTTATTGACCCGCTCCCCCCCCCCGATGTATCTGAGGGCACTGAAATTATGCCGGATATTTTAAAATAACAATATCCCTTGTTGGAATGGTACTTCTGTGCTCACTGATTATATATATACATATATCTATATCCCTTTATCAAAGGAATATAGATCCTTTTTCAAACCATTTCCTGAAGCAGACCCAGCAGGGTCGAGGCGTTGCCTCTGCATTAAATATGCGAGATTAAAGCAGAGGGACCACGTTACATTTTCTCACTTTACATCAAGAACTGACCTCCAAACAGTTAGTTTAAAGTACTTTTTACTGAAGAGCAGTAACGTGACAGTCATGGACACATGGACACGTGGACACGTGGACACATGAACACATGGACACGTGGACACATGGACACGTGGACACGTGGACACATGGACACATGGACACATGGACACAGTCCAGCAGTCGGAGACACAAGACGGGGAAACTGTCGACTACAGCCAGAGAGGAGACATAAACATACATATATTATACTACAACTACTCTGTTATTAACTATGAAACATCATCACTCTGACAAATTAATATTTTAATTTAGCCGACAAAAAGTGAGCGAAAGCTAAGTTCACTAAAAGAACTAGTTACATTATTAATAATAATAATAATAGTATTCATAATAATTAAAAAATGAAAATAATTATATTAATTTAATATTAATAATATTAATACAAATAATATTAATAATAAAAATAAAAACAATACAACATAAGCATAAGCATAAAAGAAAATAATAATATTAATAATAAAAACATTATAATATTAATAATAAAAACAGTAATAACAATAATAATGATAATAATAAAAATATGAGGGTTAAAAGCCAGAACACAAACTTTAAATTGGATCCTGAACTTGACCAGAAGCCGATGTAATGAGTATAAAATCATAACGATGGGCGACGTTCTTAATGAAAATGCAGATATTCAAAGACAGATTTCAGGATTTCATTAATAAATAACAGAACTTTAATGAGAGATTGAATATTTTAACTCAGCCGTATTAAATAAAATGGGCCTCAGCTACAAAAACAGAAAGGAGAAAATAATAAAACGGATTCAGAAGCATAAAGGCTGATCAGGTTGGTGTAAAACATCATTCTAGATATTAATATAACGTAGATAAAGTCCTCGTCTCACCAGCCAGCAGCAGCGTGAAGCAACAGGAAATCTCTCTGTCCCAAACCGCCATCTTTCTGTTTTAACGCGTTGATTTCATGTTTTATTATATTTTGTATTTGTATGAATGTTGAACCTGCAGCAGCGATGAGAAAGATAACGACTGGAGAACAGAGACGTTAAAGTCTTTATGGTTAATATCTCACTTCCTCGTTGTCTTCCTGTGATGAACTGCAGACAACAAAAAAGGTGTTAACACACACACACACACCCAGTAACACTATTTGAGAGAGTTTTGATGTTTAAATGATTAATTAATTCATTAATGTGATAACATAGAATTATATTAATTTTATCAGTTAAAATCTTGTCTCTAGACCCTTTAGAAAGGGAGGATCCCATCAGGCTGCTGCCAAAAAAAGAGGTACAACACTAAGGTACAAACTTAACAAATGTTCCCTTAAAAGTACAAAAATGTATCTTGAAGGTATAATTATACACCTTTAAAGTACATTTCTGCACCTTTAAGGCACATTTCGGCACCTTTAAGGTACATTTCGGCACCTTTAAGGTACATTTCTGCACCTTTAAGGCACATTTCGGCACCTTTAAGGTACATTTCGGCACCTTTAAGGTACATTTCTGCACCTTTAAGGCACATTTCTGCACCTTTAAGGCACATTTCGGCACCTTTAAGGTACATTTCGGCACCTTTAAGGTACATTTCTGCACCTTTAAGGTACATTTCGGCACCTTTAAGGTACATTTCAGCACCTTTGAGGTACATTTCTGCACCTTTAAGGTACATTTCGGCACCTTCCATTGCACAGTGTGGACTTCCTGAGGTTGAAGGTACATATTTGGAGCTTTATGTTTAAATGTAAAACAGCAGGAATAAGTGGATGAACATGTCATCTCTACGTATAAAAAACACAAGTTAATCTATATAATATTACTATATTCAAACTCAATAACTCAATAATTGTCAAACTAAATTAACTGTAAAGTTTTGGAATATGTGCCAAATAAATCTGATTTATTTTTTGGTGAACTGTCCATTTTGAATAATTTTAAGCAGGTAATGAGGATTTTGTAATAATTTATATTCACAAACAGTATTGAATCATTTGTTTTCCAAACACTTTATCCTCTTTATATTAGAATGAAACGGACATCATTGTTAACGCTTTAAGTTCTGTTGGAAGGATCTAGTTTCAGTCTAACGAGAGGTCGGCTCGGCGGAAGCATACATGTTGCAGCGCGGAAGGATACGTACGTGAATCGACAGTTATCCAACTGTCAGAGTCGGAGGATTTAATCAGAGTTCCTTCGTTTTGGAGTAAAAGTCACTGAAGAGGAGCGAAGGACATTCAAAGGTAAATTATGTGACTGTTTAATCAGTGTTTGTGGTTTTCATATCCAGAGCTGGACGTTAACTTTACCGTTAGCATTAGCGCGAGCCAAGTTCATGCTCCGTCACCTAGCTAGCTAGCTAACGTTAAGCTAACGTTAGCTTAAAGTAACGTTAGCTTAACGTCAGCTAGCTCGTCAATGTTGAGTGTAGCTTGCTAACATTAGCTAGCTACACTTGACATTGACAATTGCCATTATTAACGTTAACTAGTTATAATTAAAACAATATTAGTATTATGTTCCATATTATATGTTTTCCATCCTACACGTTATTACAGGGTAGCTAACGGTTCTTAGAGCTCAACATCGAGCTAGCTAACCTTTACGTAGCTGTACAACGTAACTGCGTCAGAGGAGAACAATGGAAATTAAGGATTTTTGCCGCCTTTTGTTCTGTAGTATAGCTGCTGTGTTAATCTGAAGCCTTTTGGGCAGAGTTTGACTATCTGTAGCCAGTGATGGTTTTAAATAATGATTTATTCTTCATTTTCTTGTCAAACTATCTTAGAAAATATTCCTAAAACCATATAATGTTAAAGTTAATGTACAAAGACTGACATGAACTAACATTCTCATATCTCACTTATTATTTATTTATTCATCATTCTCATTTCCTATTTCAGAACTGTTCATAATGTTCATAATGTTCATACTGTAATATAATAACATAATACTATTTATCCCAGTACCCTTTGCACTATGTTCCACATTTAAATATTTTTTATTGAACTCCTCATTGCACTCATGTCTCTATATTGTTTCTGTTTAGTGTGTATATGTTAGTGTGTATATATCAGTATGTATATATTAATGTGTGTATATTAGTGTGTGTGTGTGTGTGTGTGTGTGTGTGTGTGTGTGTATATATATATATATTAGTGTGTGTGTGTGTGTGTGTGTGTGTGTATATATATATATTAGTGTGTGTGTGTATATATTAGTGTGTGTATATATTAGTGTTTATATATTGTGTGTGTATATATTAGTGTGTGTGTGTGTATATATTGGTGTGTGTATATTGGCGTGTGTGTATATATTAGTGTGTATATATTGGCGTGTGTGTGTATATATTAGTGTGTGTATATATTAGTGTGTATACATTAATGTGTATATATTAGTGTGTATATATTAGTGTGTATATATTGGCGTGTGTGTGTGTATATATTAGTGTGTGTATATGTTAGTGTGTATATATTGGCGTGTGTGTGTATATATTAGTGTGTATACATTAATGTGTATATATTAGTATGTATATATTAGTATGTATATATTAGTGTGTGTATATATTGTTTGTTGTGTTGTATGTGTAAGCACATTGTGAGCAACTATGCTCCAAAGACAAATTCCTTGTATGTGTCTTCATATCTGGTCAATAAAGCTGATTCTGGTTCTGATGACGTTACACCAGTAACGTTAACGTACATAGACTAACGTGACGTTACACCAGTAATGTTAACGTTAACGTACATAGACTAACGTGACGTTACACCAGTAATGTTAACGGACAGACCTCCGATCCCCTTTGAGCCTCGGTTAGTTTCTTTAAATGGAGGCCGTAACGGGGGCTAACGTTGCTGTTTTTCTTCTCTATATTGTACTGTAATGCTCACCCCTGTGTTGCAGCGTTGAATAAGGAGGCGATGACTGGCTTGCAACTTCTGTGCATTTATTTAAGGAAACACAGCTTTACTCCGGTCACTGTTGGCCGAACAATCAGACCACCCAACAACGGAAGGCAGCACCCTTCCTCTACGGCCCCAAACTCGGGTTGCCCCCCTCTCCACACTCTTCAATAGAACCACACTGACCTCTACTGGTCACAATGGTGCATAACGCCAACACATATAAGCAGTTGCTTAACTGATGAACTCCTAATAACAGGAACACATTAACTCAGCTCATTACAGTAAGTTGGACCAAAGACCGCCATGCAAAGAGATCTGATCACAATAAAATTATAAGAACATTGTATGAAACCATCAATATGTAAGTATAAGTATATAAGTAAAGGTAATCCAGAACACAGTTCTTATTAGTGATGTTCATGAAATTGAGAGATAAATAGTGCTGTTGTATCTATTCCTGCCATGCAGCTATTCTCTGCTATGGTTGTCTCTTTGTTTTTTACATGGCGGTATAAAGTTGTCAATAACATTTATTTAAATGTTTTTTATATTGGACATGACATCCTAAAACATTTTTGCATTTTATTTTGGGATGTTACGTGTTATGTTAGAGATCCTGTGAATGAAACATTTCCATTTTAAGGACTAGAATAAATGTCTAAAATTCACTTAGTTGTTTGCCTTTTTTTTCTTTCACTTAAGGAGTTAAAAAGGAACTTTTTTGCCACTTAAAGGTACAAAATGGCGTTGTCACTGGGGCAGAACCTTAATGGAACAAAACTGTACCTTTTCCAAAGGTACTTTGTTGTACCTTTTGTTTAAGGTACAAATTTGATCCTCAAAGGTACCTTTTGAGGGTACCACCTCAGTGACAAGCTTGTTATTTTAACATAGGGGGTGTATACTTATGCCCCCTGTATTTTAACATAGGGGGTGTATACTTATGCCCCTGTATTTTAACATAGGGGGGTGTATACTTATGCCCCCTGTATTTTAACATAGGGGGTGTATACTTATGCCCCTGTATTTTAACATAGGGGTGTATACTTATGCCCCTGTATTTTAACATAGGGGTGTATACTTATGCCCCTGTATTTTAACATAGGGGGTGTATACTTATGCCCCCTGTATTTTAACATAGGGGGGTGTATACTTATGCCCCTGTATTTTAACATAGGGGGGTGTATACTTATGCCCCTGTATTTTAACATAGGGGGGTGTATACTTATGCCCCCTGTATTTTAACATAGGGGGTGTATACTTATGCCCTGTATTTTAACATAGGGGTGTATACTTATGCCCCTGTATTTTAACATAGGGGGTGTATACTTATGCCCCCTGTATTTTAACATAGGAGGGTGTATACTTATGCCCCCTGTATTATAACATAGGGGGGTGTATACTTATGCCCCCTGTATTTTAACATAGGGGGGTGTATACTTATGCCCCTGTATTATAAGGGTTAGGTGGGCCCGGCTCTGGACCAGGCTAGTCGCAAAGGATAAATCTCCATGGTTACTGGGCTGGGTTTAATTCA
>JABXJD010000284.1:85000-125000 GCA_013375575.1 Percina caprodes | reverse complement strand
TATATATATATATATATATATATATATATATATATATATATATATATATATATAGAGGTGACTACCTCATGAAGCTCATTGAGAGACCACCGAGGGTTTGCAGCGCTATCAAAAAAGCAAAGGGGGGGGGGTACTTTGAAGAGACGAGAATATAAGACCTGTTTAAGATATAATATAATATATAATATATATGTATAGTTTTTGTTAAGTACATAATTCCACATGTTCATAGTTTTGATGCCTTCAGTGATCATCCACAATGTAAATAGTCATGAAAATAAAGGAAACTCATTGAATGAGAAAGTGTGTTAAAACTTTTGGCCTGTACTGGCTAGCCCTTACAGTGAGCTGACCCACCATTAGCTTGAATAGGTCTAGAAAGCCTAATAGCCCCACTCATGACTCAATACTCAGACTCATACAGGGTTGACATCTCAGAAGAGGACAGTTAAAATCCTAAATCCCCAGAGGAGTACATGACATCGCATAAACAAACAAAGGAGAAGTCTCATATATACAACTCTGCCACCAGCAATTAAAGTAAGACACAGAAACATTATCCCACAACTTCATAAAACCTGCTGCAATATAGTGAGTACAAAAACAGGCTATTTCTTACAATTACTTTTTATAAGAATGATTTTATATAAAATTCATCATCATGGGGAGACATTGGATTTAAATAATTAATTCAAAAAGTTTCCCGTTAGAGAAGCCTGTCATCATGATCTTTTATTGACCCGCTCCACCCCGATGTATCTAAGGGTCCTGACACTATGCCCGGCTAGTGTAAAATGAGTTAATTCTCCGATCTAATGGCACTTCTATGCTCAAAGATTCTAGTCCGTAGCGCTCTCGTTGTTTTGCTTACACATGCTAAGCCAACCTGGCCTGGGAACTCCTCGGGACCCCCCAGTCGGAGTGATGTGGCTCGAGGAAGGGAAGTTTGGGGTCCCCTACTGGAGCCGCTGCCCCCGAGACCCGATTCCGGATAAGCAGATGAAGATGGATGGATGGATGGATGGATGGATGCTAAGCCACATGGGCAGTGAATGAGATAATAACGTATGTGGTGCCGCTAGTAGATGGACGTTGTCTTGTCAGTGCATGGATGATTAAACCTTTTGTATTTAAGCGTATACGAGCGCTGGGCACAACCGCCACATTTATTATTACCGTCCGACATACTAAGAAAGGACGTAATGGGTTGTGGATGTGTATCAGGTTTTAACTAGGTGGTCTTTTAAATTTGGGGCACGCTTAACCCTCGTGTCGTCTTCCCGTTGAAATTGAAAATCAACACTTTTGTTGAGGCTTTTTCATCAATGTTTGTCACTTTTTTGACGTTTAACACTACGTAACACTAACTTATTGACTTTAGTTTTACAGTTATTTTTGGAATTTATGGTCAATAAACCTCATTTATAGGAAATTATACGTAATGTTTGAGTTATAAAAGCAGAAATTAAGAATTATTGAGACTAAAATTAAAGGAATGGATGATGATAATCACAGTTTTCGGTTTCTGAATACAGAGTCAAGTGGTTTGAAAGAGTGAAAAGTGGACGTCGTGGAGATGCCTTGGCGGCGTACCTGGAGCCGATGTCTTTGATTAGTGGCTCGTAGGGTTGAAGTAGGAACTGAGGTGGAAGACAATGGGAAGGAAACTAAGTGTGAATATGAGAGAGTTTGAGGTGTGGATGGTGATGTCTGATAAACCGGGGATGATGAGAAGGATTATAGACGGATGAAGTCGGTGCAAACTCTGCGCCCCTCAAACGCTGGAAAAGTGTTGAATGGAATGCGCATGGGTGATGAAATTGCAGATGGACGTAACGTCCAGAGAGGGGAACGGAAGCCAATATGTGGCTTTATGTGCCTTAAAGCAATTCCAGCCAGTTAAGTAGGCTGAGAGAGTGCTGGGCTAGACTGTTGATGATGGCGTCTTGTGATGCGTAAGAAGTTTCTAGGCTGGTGTGTTAGTTGAACGTTGTGGCTAAAAACGGTGGCACTGGTGAATGTCTGATTCTGGAGCCGAGGGACTGAATTTCTTTATGTAAGATGTCTTCTACTGCTGTGTTTGAGTAAATGAGTATGGACTTGTGACCAGTCGTGCCCCCAAAAGTAAGTTAGCCACGACAATGGAGTACGGACATGGAATGTCGAAGGAGACCGGACGCCGTGCCAGATCACAGACATCCGAGGGCTAAGCTAAGGCGAACGGAGGGAGCTGTGTTGGGTACAGCAGAATGACAAAGTCCACATAGAAAAAAGGAAATGTTGTGGACAAGAAGCCAGGAAATGCTGCCACGAGTGCAACTGCACGCCCCGTCCAAGACAATGCTGACGTGGAAAGAGGGGACGGCATCAGACGAAAAGGTCAGACAAGAAGGAAGTCGCTTACAGAACTAATCAAAATGGCTGAGCATGCGCCTGCGAGAAGAGCAGAATGAAGCGCTTCCCCATCTCCGAGGGCAGCAACGCCAGGAATGACAATGAATCAGGTCAATGCCCGGGAACCCAATGTAGGTGCCAGGCCCTACATTGGTTTCCTCATCGGAGAGAAGGATGCCGAGATTGTGGAAATCATCAACAATAGCACACGGCCTAAATTGCCAGAGAGAATAAGCTGGTGCAAAGCATGGGAGACCGGAGAAGGCCAGCGCACTGACGAAGCTGGCCGAATGACTGAAGGTGCTATGGCTGGAGAAAAGTTGTTAACACAAGGAGCAAAATACATTTGGGTGTTGGGGAAAGGAGGGGGGGAGGGGATGAGGGGATGTGGGGGATGGGGATGAGGGTAAAGACAGACCAGATGGAAAGAAGAAGGCTAAGAATCGTCGAGCACGATAGGTAGGTTCCCTTGAGCAGCTGGATGTGGCACTGGAATGGCAGTGCGGCCAGCTCGGAAAGGGAGGGAGCAGAAGCCGAATGGCCAGGAACAGCAGAAGGAAGGGTAGAGGAAGGGATGAATGGATGAAGGGATGCATGTGCACAGGGTCTGGTGAAGCCTGCAAACACAGGGATGAAAAGGCGGAGAATGCCCGAGACATGACAGACAGAGGGAGCAGGCACATGGGGAAATACGACCTGACCACCGCCAGGGGGAGCTGGTGATGAGTGCTGTGGCCGTTGAGGCCTTGTGACGCCACTGGCCGTAGCCGACGCTGGCAGGGGACCCAAAAGTGCAGGAGGACCAGTGGTTGTTGCCGCTGTGGGTAGCAATAGAAGCTGACGAAGCAGCCTCTCTCTCTCCGTCTTTCCCATTTTTCCTCCTTCATCTCTCCGTCTCCAACACAAGGAGCCAAATACATTTGGGTGTTGGGGAAGGAAGGGGATGTGGGGGATGGGGAGGGGGGTAAGGATAGACCAGTTGGAAAGAAGAAGGCTAAGAATCGTAGAGCACAATAGTAGACAGGTCCCCTTGAGCAGCCGGATGTGGCACTGGAATAGCATGTAGGAGCTCCGCATAGAGAGGAGAGGCACATGGGGAGATACAACCAGGCCCCCGCCAGGGGGAGCTGGTGAGGCAAGCAGTGGCTGATGAGGCCCGTGACGATGCTGGCCAAGGCCAACGCTGGCAGGGGACCCGGAAGGGCCGGAGGCCCGGTGGTAGCCGCCTCCGAGGTAGCGACAATGCAGTACAGGTGTCAATGAGGTACAGTTGAAGGCGGGCCACGGTCCAGTCTCTGACATCGGGTGTCATCTGTGGAGGTAGAGACGGCCGTGCCTCGCAGGAGGGCGCGCAGCGTTGAGGAGTGTAGCAGGCGCCTCCACGGGAGGAATGCTGATGACGAGAAGAGTGTAGACAACGATCCCCGCGGCTCCGATTTCCCAACCTTACAGAGTGAGGGGAAGAAGCCTGAGAGCCGCTGGAAGCTGAAGCTGCTGGGAGCCGCCGGAAGCTGAAGCCGAGGTGGCTGGGAGCCGCAGGGAGCTGCTGGAAGCCGAGGCTGAAGCTGCTGGGAGCCGGGGATCGTTCGGCAGGGGCGTGGAGATCCGGGCGAAGCCGAGGCGTGGAGACCACGAACCACAATCGGCGCCATTGAGATGTATGACGGGATCCGACTGCTGCAGCGTCACTGAAACATGCCCTGTTCCGAATAGATCGTCGTACAGATCTTCGTTGACACGCTCTCAGTCATGGATGCGGAGCTACAGCTCCGCATCCATGACTGAGAGCGTGAAACGCTGACCGGCTTGCGTTAAGCAGTCAGAGACACAAGCCTGGCTGTGCAATGCAGCACGGTATATGTAGGTTTGTCTGGTGATTAGAGGTGTGGTTTAGGCATGGCCCTGCTCCCGAACCTTAGTTAACAAGTTAACTCCATTTATTTATAATCTTCCTGTGTTGTTGTTCCAGGTGTTCTGGGTCAACGAGTGAACTATCCAGATCGTGTCTGTGGTGTGAGAGGATCGACCGTCACCCTCCCCTGCTCCTTCATACCGCTGAAGTCTGTCAACGACAATGGAAGAGAAGTCTTGATCGAGGTCGTCAGAGTCCTTTGGTGCAACAACCATGAAACCTGCCACGAAACTCCATCTCTGTATGACAGCCAATCACAGACCAACGACCCTCGTTACAGATACCTGGGAGACCAGAAGGGAGACTGCACTTTACAGATCTCAGATTTACAGAATGAAGACGGCGCAACTTATCACTTCAGAGTGGAAATGAGTGATCCCAAAGCATCTTTTACCGACCCAACAGGAGTGAAAGTCACAGTCGCTGGTAAGAGCTTCTTGTGGTAATGCTATCAAAAACAAAAATGGCAATAATATCAATAACTTAACCCTGTTAATTCTACAGTTGTGATTGATAGAGAATTAAAAATGTTATCAAGTTGGGGCCTTGTGAATTCTGAATTGAATTTGGTAAAACCTTTGATGATACCCAACCCTATATTAGTTTTCACATCAACGCATTCCCTCTAATCGAGTTCCTTTGTTCCTAATCTCCCTGTGTTGTTGTTCCAGCTGCTCTGGGTCAATGTGTGAACTATCCAGATCAAGTTTGGGCTGTGAAAGGATCGACCGTCACCCTCCCCTGCTCCTTCACACCGCTGAAGTCTGTCAACAACAATGGAAGCAAAGTCTTGATCGAGGTCGTCAGAGTCGCCTGGTGCCAGAGCCCTCACATGTGTTGGCCAGGCTTTCCGTTAGTGTACGACAGCGAATCAAACCACAACGACCCTCGTTACAGATACCTGGGAGACAAGAAGGGAGACTGCACTTTACAGATCTCAGATTTTCAGCAGGAAGATGACGCAACGTATCGCTTCAGAGTGGAAGCTAATGATCCCAGAGGAACTTTCACTGACATATCAGGAGTGAGAGTCAGAGTCTTGGGTAAGAGCATCCTATCATAATGCTTTCAAAAACAAAAATGGAAACACAATAATTACCCCTTGTAGCAGAAAACCAGTAGAATTCGTTTCAAGAAGGACTTGACTGGCTAGTAGTCCTTACCGAGGTACTGTCAGTGCCCTCATACTCTGCTTCTGACTGGCTAGTAGTCCTTATCTAGGTACTGTCAGGGCACGCCCTCATACTCTGCTTCTGACTGGCTAGTAGTCCTTATCTAGGTACTGTCAGGGCACGCCCTCGCACTCTGCTTCTGACTGGCTAGTAGTCCTTACCTAGGTACTGTCAGGGCACGCCCTCGCACTCTGCTTCTGACTGGCTAGTAGTCCTTACCTAGGAACTGTCAGGGCCCTCATACTCTGCTTCTGACTGGCTAGTAGTCCTTACCTAGGTACTGTCAGGGCCCTCATACTCTGCTTCTGACTGGCTAGTAGTCCTTACCTAGGTACTGTCAGGGCCCTCATACTCTGCTTCTGACTGGCTAGTAGTCCTTACCTAGGTACTGTCAGGGCCCTCATACTCTGCTTCTGACTGGCTAGTAGTCCTTAGCTAGGTACTGTACTGTATAACTCCCAACAAAGAGGGAACAGAAGTGAGATGTCTCACTCTGGAGATAAAAGAGAGACCTAAACACACAGGGTGAAAAGAGGAGCTGCAGCAATGTCCTGTACAACAGTACAACAGTGCAGTGTTGTGAATGTTAAACCATGTTAACCTATTCTGATTTCTTCTATATACAATTAGGAACCTGAAAATGAGCATAATATAAGTACTTTAATGTCAACTTTGACTTGGTAAATACATTCTCTGAGAATCTCTTTAACGTCAACATTTTCCTAACCTGATTGATATTGACTTGAACATGTTATCAAATCAGGAATCATCTGCGATGCCCAGCCCTATTCCTCAGTTTTCACATCAAATCACTATGTTGTTGTTCCAGCTGCTCTGGGTCGAAGTGTGAACTATCCAGATCCGGTTTGTGGTGTGAGAGGATCAACCGTCACCCTCCCCTGCTCCTTCAACACACTGAAGTCTGTCAACGCCAATGGAAGAGAAGTCTTGATCGAGGTCGTCAGAGTCCTTTGGTGCAACAACCATGAATTCTGTGTGCTTACCACTCCGTCTGTGTACGACAGCCAATCACAGACCAACGACCCTCGTTACAGATACCTGGGAGACCAGAAGGGAGACTGCACTTTACAGATCTCAGATTTACAGCAGGAAGACAGCGCAACGTATCGCTTCAGAGTGGAAGCTAATGATCCCGGAGGAACTTTTACTGACCCAAGAGGAGTGAAAGTCACAGTCGAAGGTAAAAGCTTTTAAAATTAAATTTTTTAAGATTATATTGAGTGAGAATTATTTTAAATAGAAAAACAGTTTTGCTCAAATCTATGAACTGAGTGTAATAAAGGACGTTTATGATGCACATTTCTATTATTTTTCATATTGACTAGATGATGCTCAGATGGAGATAAGGAGCTCCAGAGATGACGGAGAGTTTGAAAGAGGAGAAGCAGTCACACTGAACTGTTCTGCTGGAATCTGCACTATCCACCAACTGGAGGTCACATGGTTCAGAGATGGCTCCGCCCTCCCCGAGTCTAGCCCCACCCTCTATCTGGGAGATCTGACTGCAAAGGATTCTGGGAACTACACCTGTGGTTTGAAGAGGAACAACGGCACCCTCTCTGCGCCGTACAGCCTGCACGTGGGAGCAGGAGAAGGTTTGTGAAGTAGGAGAAATCTATTACTGAGGATGTCAATGATTAACCGTGTCCTTGATAGCCTGGTCCCACCAGACTCTGGTCCCACCAGACTCTGGTCCCACCACATTCTGGTCTATTAGCCCGGTCCTACCAGACTCTGGTCCATTAGCCTGGTTGGACCAGACTCTGGTCCATTAACATGGTCCTACCAGACTCTGGTCCATTATCCTGGTCCTCCAAGACTCTGGTCCACACTATGCTTGTTACACACACAGGGACGCACACTATGTCTGTTACACACATGCAGAAGATTCCATATAAATATGAAGGGGTAAATCCTAAAATCATAACGCGCCTCGCTGTTAAAGGGAATGGTAGAGGACCTCTGATTGGCTGTTAAAGGGAATGGGAGAGGACCTCTGATTGGTTGATTGCCTGTTACCCAGAACACACCTGTGATTAATGAAGACACAAAGTCCAACCCTTTAGGACCATGCGCCTGGTGCACCGACCATTTTTACCACCATCAAACTAGCAGAAGTAGATTCAGCCTGAACGCACCGGCACCGGGCGCTCCACGCCGTGCGCTCACATCGTTAAAATAAGACCTGAAGAGTTGTTTTGTTGCTATTCTGGCCAAAAATGTCAGTTGCTGAACATTTGGTGCATTACTAGTCTACAGTAGAGCTTAGATTCTGTGTGTGTGTGTGTGTGTGTGTGTGTGTGTGTGTGTGTGTGTGTGTCACAGGAACAAAAGCCTTCAACACGCACCTGGGTGTCCGTCTGCTCATCTTCACTCTGCAGACTGTTCTCTTCGCCATAGTAACGTCCATCGTCATCAAAAGGTAACTTTCAAATCTGCTGAGTCATGGTCCCGTATTTAGTCTGCTGAGTCATGGTCCCGTCTTTAGTCTGCTGAGTCATGGTCCAGTATTTAGTCTGCTGAGTCATGGTCCAGTATTTAGTCTCCTGAGTCATGGTCCAGTATTTAGTCTGCTGAGTCATGGTCCAGTATTTAGTCTGCTGAGTCATGGTCCAGTATTTAGTCTGCTGAGTCATGGTCCCATATTTAATCTGCTGAGTCATGGTCCCATATTTAGTCTGCTGAGTCATGGTGGTCCCGTATTTAATCTGCTGAGTCATTGTATTTTATTTCATCTGAAGTCACTTTGTAACTTGAGTTTGTGTCATTGATGTTTTTAAAACAGTAATATGTAGATTCTACTCTAACTATTTCTACGTCCTTCTTCACAGGACGTGCATTTGCAAGAAAAAGATGACGCTGTAGGTGAGTCACTAAACATCCTTTACTGGTATTATTATTATATATGTATACAGTATATATACATTATATACACAATATATATATATAGTATTTTCAACCCTGTCTGGTCCGATTGGTCTGTGTCGGTGTGAACTCTTATTAAAGGGCCACATTATGAAAGTGTTAACTTGTTTTATATTGTTTGTATGAGAATGCTGATGCTGCAGTTGAAGAATAAGTAATAATAACATATAATATAATAATAAAATTAAGAATAATAGTGTTACAGCGTTACATGTGCAGAAGCAAGTACTTTGTGTTAGTACAACTGGAGCAAAATGGTAAAATGTACTGCAAAGGTATATTCAAGGTAAAATGTACTGCAGAGGTATATTCAAGGTAAAATGTACTGCAGAGGTATATTCATGGTAAAATGTACTGCAGAGGTATATTCAAGGTAAAATATACTGCAGAGGTATATTCAAGGTAAAATATACTGCAGAGGTATATTCAAGGTGCAGTAAGATATATTTTGTTTATTGAAAATACTGTTTCACTGTTACACGACGGTTAGAGATACTAAAGGGACAGACATGGAAAATACATCTAACCTGCTGGTATGAAGTTACTGAAAACGCGTTGTCCTCATGTTGTCCTCATGTTGTCCCCATGTTGTCCTCATGTTGTCCTCATGTTGTCCTCATGTTGTCCTCATGTTGCCCTCATGTTGTCCTCATGTTGTCCCCATGTTGTCCTCATGTTGTCTTCATGTTGTCTTCATGTTGCCCTCATGTTGCCCTCATGTTGCCCTCATGTTGCCCTCATGTTGTCTTCATGTTGTCTTCATGTTGTCCTTATGTTGCCCTCATGTTGCCCTCATGTTGTCCTCATGTTGCCCTCATGTTGCCCTCATGTTGCCCTCATGTTGTCCTCATGTTGTCCTCATGTTGCCCTCATGTTGCCCTCATGTTGTCCCCATGTTGTCCTCATGTTGTCCCCATGTTGTCCTCATGTTGTCCTCATGTTGTCCTCATGTTGCCCTCATGTTGCCCTCATGTTGCCCTCATGTTGTCTTCATGTTGTCCTCATGTTGCCCTCATGTTGTCCTCATGTTGTCCCCATGTTGCCCTCATGTTGCCCTCATGTTGTCCCCATGTTGTCCTCATGTTGTCCCCATGTTGTCCTCATGTTGTCTTCATGTTGTCCTCATGTTGCCCTCATGTTGTCCTCATGTTGTCCTCATGTTGCCCTCATGTTGCCCTCATGTTGCCCTCATGTTGCCCTCATGTTGTCCTCATGTTGTCCTCATGTTGTCCTCATGTTGCCCTCATGTTGCCTTCATGTTGTCTTCATGTTGTCTTCATGTTGTCCTCATGTTGTCTTCATGTTGTCCTCATGTTGCCCTCATGTTGTCCTCATGTTGCCCTCATGTTGTCCTCATGTTGCCCTCATGTTGCCCTCATGTTGTCCTCATGTTGTCTTCATGTTGTCTTCATGTTGTCCTTATGTTGCCCTCATGTTGCCCTCATGTTGTCCTCATGTTGCCCTCATGTTGCCCTCATGTTGCCTTCATGTTGTCCTCATGTTGTCCCCATGTTGTCCCCATGTTGTCCTCATGTTGTCCTCATGTTGTCTTCATGTTGTCCTCATGTTGTCCCCATGTTGTCCCCATGTTGTCCTCATGTTGTCCCCATGTTGCCCTCATGTTGCCCTCATGTTGTCCTCATGTTGTCCTCATGTTGTCCTCATGTTGCCCTCATGTTGTCTTCATGTTGTCTTCATGTTGTCCTTATGTTGTCCTTATGTTGTCCTTATGTTGTCCTCATGTTGCCCTCATGTTGCCCTCATGTTGCCCTCATGTTGTCTTCATGTTGTCCTCATGTTGTCCTCATGTTGTCCCCATGTTGCCCTCATGTTGTCCCCATGTTGCCCTCATGTTGTCCCCATGTTGTCCCCATGTTGTCCTCATGTTGTCCTCATGTTGTCTTCATGTTGTCTTCATGTTGTCTTCATGTTGTCCCCATGTTGTCCTCATGTTGTCCCCATGTTGTCTTCATGTTGTCTTCATGTTGTCCTCATGTTGTCCCCATGTTGTCCCCATGTTGTCCTCATGTTGTCTTCATGTTGTCCTCATGTTGTCCTCATGTTGTCCTCATGTTGTCCTCATGTTGTCCTATATCAATGTTCTTTTTAATTCCCCAAAATAACATGATTGATTCCACACAACGCTCTTTGCCAAGTACAAATCTCTACTTTCATTGATTTTGGGGCGTCTTATTCAATTTTATAGCATTTGAAACCAAATTGAAGTGTTTTTGAAATAATATTGAGAGTAAAAGTTGACATATTCCAGTCTGTGATTATTATCAACATCCATTCCTTTAATTTCTGCTTTTCTAACTCAAACATTAGGTAATAATAATTATATTTATTAATTATTAATAATAATTAATAATAATTTCCTATAAATGAGGTTTATTGACCATAAATTCCAAAAATAACTGTAAAACTAAAGTTAATAAGTTAGTGTTACGTAGTTTTGATTTTCCATTTTGACGAGAAGACACAACATCTTTACAGTATTTGGTGCGTTTGACAAACCAACCTGAACTGCCCCCTCAACCAATTCCCCCAAAATAAATATGTGAAAGCAGCGTTAGAGCTGAGCGTAGCCTTCATGACTTCCTGTTGACAACATGCAGCTGTTATTAATAAGTTAATTTAGACAGAAACAGGATTCTTAAAATAACAAGACAGCACTTTACTCACGTTACTGTGTGTGTGTCTGTGTGTGTGTGTAGCTGTGTGTGTGTGTGTGTGTGTGTGTGTGTGTGTGTGTGTGTGTGTGTGTGTGTGTGTGGGTGGCTGCAGCTCCTCCATAACATGTTCTTTAAAGGTGCAGTACGTGTTTTTATATGTTGAAGGGCTCTTTAAAGGTGCAGTACGTGTTTTTTTATGTTAAAGGGCTCTTTAAAGGTGCAGTACGTGTTTTTATATGTTAAAGAGCTCTTTAAAGGTGCAGTACGTGTTTTTATATGTTGAAGTGCTCTTTAAAGGTGCCGACCTGCTTCATGTAGTTCTCCTGGAACACCGGCTCAGTTTCAGCAGACAGGAAGTTAGTCTTCTAATTCTTATGTACTGCACCTTTAATGTTTTACGTGAAGCTCTTTGAATCGCGTTGTTCTGGAACGTTCTGGAGAAATAAAGCTGCTGCCTTCCAACCTTTCTGTGTCTGAACTCTGCTTCGGTTTCAGCCTCCAGACGTCGTGGCGTAGCGGAGACGTCCAGAGGAACGAGGCACGATGTCGTCGTATCATCATCTGGAACATATCTGCTCTAATATTCATCTCTGATATCATCATCTGGAACATATCTGCTCTAATATTCATCCCTGATATCAACATCTGGAACATATCTGCTCTAATATTCATCTCTGATATCATCATCTGGAACATATCTGCTCTAATATTCATCTCTGATATCATCATCTGGAACATATCTGCTCTAATATTCATCTCTGATATCATCATCTGGAGCATATCTGCTCTAATATTCATCTCTGATATCATCATCTAGAACATATCTGCTCTAATATTCATCTCTGATATCAACATCTGGAACATATCTGCTCTAATATTCATCTCTGATATCATCATCTGGAACATATCTGCTCTAATATTCATCTCTGATATCAACATCTGGAACATATCTGCTCTAATATTCATCTCTAATATCATCATCTGGAACATATCTGCTCTAATATTCATCTCTGATATCATCATCTGGAACATATCTGCTCTAATATTCATCTCTGATATCATCATCTGGAACATATCTGCTCTAATATTCATCTCTGATATCATCATCTGGAACATATCTGTTCTAATATTCATCTCTAATATCAACATCTGGAACATATCTGCTCTAATATTCATCTCTAATATCATCATCTGGAACATATCTGCTCTAATATTCATCTCTGATATCAACATCTGGAACATATCTGCTCTAATATTCATCTCTGATATCATCATCTGGAACATACAGGTGGGTTGGAAGGTTTGTGCCCCCAGGTAAAAATGTGTATTAATGAGCATAAAGAAGCCAAGAAAAGATGGAAAAATCTCAAAAAGGCATCAAATGACAGATTAGACTTTCGTATATGTCTCAAAAATGTAGATTTTATTTCATCATTTATACTTTCAAAATAACAGAAAACTAAAAAATGGTGTGTCCCCCCCCCCCAGAGTTAATACCTTGTACTGTACAAGTTTTCTGTTATTTTGAAAGTGTAATTAATGGAAATAAAATCTACATTTTTGTGACATATATGAATGTCTAATCTGTCATTTGACACCTTTTGGAGATTTTTCCATCTTTTCTTGGCTTCTTTATGCTCATTAATACATATTTTTACCCGGGGGGGGGCAAACCTTCCAACCCCCCTGTATCTGCTCTAATATTCATCCCTGGACCTTTATCTCTGTTGTTACTGTAATCTAAATCAAACATATATTGAGTCTGTATGTTTGTTGTTATTCATATATTTGTCACTTTTTATGAATTTTTTTTTGCTTCTTTGATGTTTTTGTGGCTTTATTTTTTATTTCTTTAGAGAATTAGACAAAAACGCTTACATTATAACTTTCTTATACTTATACTCTTCTACTCGTTTTGGTGGAACGTGTAAATAAATAAAAAGGATAGAAAGTCATCGGACTGTTTGCCGTGGTCATTTCATTGGTACGCAACAAAATGGCGGTTGTTGTTGTCACGGTGACAATATACAGCTCGGAAGATGTTCTCAGGGGTGCAGGGAGAGGACCACACACACACACACAGTTACACACAGTTACACACATACACACAGTTACACACATATACACACAGTTACACACACACACACAGTTATACACAGTTACACACACACACACAGTCACACACACACAACTCTTACCTTATTAATGTCTTATATTTGTCTTATTTTTTTTGTTGCAAATGTTTTTATAGATTGAGGTTTGTTGATTTTATAAAACATTTTTTGTATTTATTTAAATAAATCTTTTTATTTATTTTTTTTAAAGAGATTTCTGTTTTTTTTGTTGCCATCAGCACCCTTTACGCAACGGTGCAAGCTCATGAATATTAATGAGCTCAGGCAACATGACGTCAGAGTGACCAGCTGTTGTGATTGGTCTGATTTCTCTCTCACACACTCTCACACACACACACACACACACACACACTCTCTCTCTCACACACACACACACACACACTCTCTCTCTCACACACACACACACTCTCTCTCACACACACACGCAAAAATGCACTTCAAAACGTTTTTGTGTGGCAGGGCACCTTCAAACTTGTCTCTGCGTGAAGAGACGCTGTTTTTCATCATTTGTCCTTTGACTGAAGAGACAAAGACGCATTTTCCCACCAAACCAGTTTCCTTCTTTATTGAGAGAAACTAAATCCAACAAACACTCGGCGTTACAGGTTCAATCCTCCCGCTATCGTCTCCGCCTGCACCCTCGGGTGTCATTTAACCACAAAATACGCAAAACAACTGAGAAATAGAATCAATTTTAATGAAATGAAATGGAAAAGGGACGGGGGGACATCAGTTAACGTATATATTTAATTTAAATCCCAACTCTCACGCCTCATCCGTTCTTCTACACTCTACCGACATTCCCTCAACAACAGAGAACCTCTCTATTCATTAATTATGATATTATAACGATCTTTTCTCTTAGGTGTACATCATCTCGGCCATGTGTGACATCTTCTTGGGGATGTAGAGATAATACTCCATGTAGCCAGAAAGGTCCTCTATCGTGATGTCGTCCACGTAGGCGCGCGCCTGCTCCGAGCAGGAGCGCGGGGAGCCCGCCGACGACGCCGCCGCGGCGTTGCCGTTGGCGCCGAGAGTTCTGGCGTCGCCGCCGCTCGCCACGCTCCCCTCGCACTCCAACATGACGTTGCGGAGCCCCGTAAAGGAGTACACCTCCACGCCGTTCCAGCCTGGGTGCAGCGACTTGCACCGGCACGGAGACGGAGATTCGGACGCCGCCGCCTGCCGGCTTTCCTCCGGGGCATCCGACCTATTCTGCCACGCGCAGGAGCAGGGGACGCTGGGGACTTCTGCGGCGGCGCCGCGGCTGTGGAGCTCCGATAAAGCGCGGAAGTCGGCGGCGTCCGCGGGGCGCGACATCTGCGGCGCTTCTGCTTCCTCGCAGGCACTTTTTTCCGATCCGCTGTCCTCGCTCGACTCTCCGGAGATTCCTCCGTCCTTCCCGGATGATGTCGCGGCGGGAGAGATCTTCTTCACGGGTCTCGGGGAAACCGCGGCGCCGGCGCGCGACGCCTCGTACTCGGCGCAGGATCCAAACACCAGCGGGGAGATGTGGCCGGGAGCGGCCGGAGGAGAGAGCTCTTTCTGGGCAGGGTGAGCGCCGGAGGAGGCGGGTCCTCCGTCGCCGGGGGGACGGGGCTCCGCCTCCTCGGGGACGGCGAGGCGCTGGTGCTTCAGGCAGCCGCTCGGAGGCAGCAGCGCGGCGGCGGCGGCGCTGCAGTAGGTGAACTTGGGGGGGTGCAGGATGGGGGACTTGGAGCGCCGACGTCGCTGCGTTCTGGACGAACCTCGCGACGTTTTCCTCGTGCAGCTGAACAGGAAGAAGAGGAGAGAACGATGGTTTTACATCATTTAATTACCATTTTTATGTTTTTTTATTAAATTATATATTTTATTTTATTTATATTTTGGTCGCTTTTTCAAAGTTTTTGTACCTTTCCTATTTCTCTCCATTTGTTGACTTTTATTTTAACCGTTTTTGTTGCTTTTTAAAAGATTTTATTATTCAAAAATTTGTCGTTTGTCAGATTTTATGAAAATATTTTTTTTTTTTACGTTTTTGTGGCTTTATTTTCAATTTGTGTGTATCTCTAGTGTGTGTGTGTGTGTGTGTGTGTCTGTCTATCAGTGTGTGTGTGTGGTCTCTATCTATCGGTGTGTGTGTGTGTGTCAGTGTTAAACAAAAACAGCTTGGATACTACTAACCAAAAGCACTACAAAAGTGTTGAAAATTTTTTTAATTTTAACCCAGACACCCCCCCCGACCTACCCGTGCCAGTTGTCCTTCGGGCAGCTGAGTTTGGGCTTCGCTCCGCTGGCGTCGAGACAAACGCGTGACGCCGCTCTGGGAACCAACGCCTCCGACACACTCCCCGCTCCGGGTAGACTGCAAAGAGGAAGGACACATAAGCGTTGTTGGGTCTACTTTCCTCGCAGGTTGCTGTTATTAAAGAGGAAGGACACATATAAGCGTTGTTGGGTCTACTTTCCTCGTATCCTGCAGCCCTAGTCTGGCAGGTTGCTGTTATTAAAGAGGAAGGACACATATAACCGTTGTTGGGTCTACTTTCCTCGTATCCTGCAGCCCTAGTCTCGCAGGTTGTTGTTATTAAAGAGGAAGGACACATATAAGCGTTGTTGGGTCTACTTTCCTCATATCCTGCAGCCCTAGTCTGGCAGGTTGCTGTTATTAAAGAGGAAGGACACATAAGCGTTGTTGGGTCTACTTTCCTCATATCCTGCAGCCCTAGTCTGGCAGGTTGCTGTTATTAAAGAGGAAGGACACATATAAGCGTTGTTGGGTCTACTTTCCTCGTATCCTGCAGCCCTAGTCTGGCAGGTTGCTGTTATTAAAGAGGAAGGACACATATAACCGTTGTTGGGTCTACTTTCCTCGTATCCTGCAGCCCTAGTCTCGCAGGTTGTTGTTATTAAAGAGGAAGGACACATATAAGCGTTGTTGGGTCTACTTTCCTCATATCCTGCAGCCCTAGTCTGGCAGGTTGCTGTTATTAAAGAGGAAGGACACATATAAGCGTTGTTGGGTCTACTTTCCTCATATCCTGCAGCCCTAGTCTGGCAGGTTGTTGTTATTAAAGAGGAAGGACACATATAACCGTTGTTGGGTCTACTTTCCTCGTATCCTGCAGCCCTAGTCTCGCAGGTTGTTGTTATTAAAGAGGAAGGACACATATAAGCGTTGTTGGGTCTACTTTCCTCATATCCTGCAGCCCTAGTCTGGCAGGTTGCTGTTATTAAAGAGGAAGGACACATATAAGCGTTGTTGGGTCTACTTTCCTCGTATCCTGCAGCCCTAGTCTGGCAGGTTGTTGTTATTAAAGAGGAAGGACACATCACCGTTGTTGGGTCTACTTTCCTCGTATCCTGCAGCCCTAGTCTGGCAGGTTGTTGTTATTAAAGAGGAAGGACACATAAGCGTTGTTGGGTCTACTTTCCTTGCAGGTTGCTGTTATTAAAGAGGAAGGACACATCACCATTGTTGGGTCTACTTTTCTCGTATCCTGCAGCCCTAGTCTGGCAGGTTGCTGTTATTAAAGAGGAAGGACACATATAACCGTTGTTGGGTCTACTTTCCTCGCAGGTTGCTGTTATTAAAGAGGAAGGACACATATAACTGTTGTTGGGTCTACTTTCCTCGCAGGTTGCAGTTATTAAAGAGGAAGGACACATCACTGTTGTTGGGTCTACTTTCCTCGTATCCTGCAGCCCTAGTCTGGCAGGTTGCAGTTATTAAAGAGGAAGGACACATCACTGTTGTTGGGTCTACTTTTCTTGTATCCTGCAGCCCTAGTCTGGCAGGTTGCAGTTATTAAAGAGGAAGGACACATATAACCGTTGTCGGATCTACTTTCCTCGTATCCTGCAGCCTGTTATTTACCTCTCAGCATCGACCCTCAGCTTCTTAAACGCCGTCTGCAGCGTTTCCTCCTCGCAGTCCTTCCCTCCTGCCTCCATGGTGGGAGGAGGCCGCTCTGACCAGCCACCCAGCTACACACACACACACACACACACACACACACACACACACACACTCAATTACCTTTATGTCATTATGAGAAACTTATTTATTATTTATGATACTAACTGATTATTGTGGGATACTAACTCGTTATTTTTCCCATCATATTGAAGGAAAATGGCTTCCATAAAACTGATTGTTCTAGAAACATAAAAACGAGCTTTGGGAAAAATTACTTTCATTATTTTTCATTAACAATTTTGATTTTGAGAGTTTTCCTAATAAAGCATAAATACACAACCATAATGTACAGTCTATGTAGACAACATACAACCACTGCTTGCACATACTACATATATATATATATATATATATATATATATATATATGTGTGTGTGTGTTCTGAAGCCATTCAACCTCTTTATTTTGCAAGCAACAGTTTTTATGTACATATTTGTCTCTGTTTTCATATTAATGGCTAACATGTGTATTAGTTCAGTAACATTCACCAGGCCAATCCCACTGAGTGTAATTTATTGAAGGAATAACAAATGCTTTGACAGTTGGTTTCATAACAAGCCCTCCCACGGTAGAGGCTAGAGGGGATACAGCTACGGCGAAGACAGTTGGGTCTAAGCACCAAAACTACTCTTTGAAATTGTTAAATTGAGGGAAAATATCGTGGTTTGGATTAAAAACTCCAAACACGCGTTTTCTGTGTGAAAGCATTAACATATATTATTATATTATCCGAGATTATGCGTAACTTCCGGCCGTAGCTGTATCCCTTCTAGCCACAACGCACTCCCAACCTATTGGCTAATGCTAGCAAGTTACTTTGGTAGCTAAGCTAAGCTAAGCTAAGCTAAGCTAACTGGCCACAGGACGTCGTCTAAAAACGACTTAAACATACGGGAGGTGATACTTACGGTTCAGGATATCCTGGTGGCAGTTAAGAGAGAGAGATATACCCGGGGCATAAAGGGCGTTTCCCTGGCAACAGGCCTCCTTGGACGTTAACTAGCCAGCGGAGCTAGCTAGCGACAAGCTAACAAGCTAAAAGACGTGAAGGGCTAACGGCGAAAAACACGAACTGTGCCTTTATTAAAACGCTGTTTCGACTCGTCTCGCTATCGTCGCTCCCGACTGAGTCCGAAGTCCGAGTTAAAACAGATATTTAGGCGCAATTTAGCTTCTTTTTAGCTTTTTTAATGGCGACTCTAGTTTCTTCTCCTCCACCTTGTTGTTTACAGTCGAACCGCAGTGACTCTGCAACAACGCCGCTGACGTCACCGGCCGGTGACTCACGCCGTGACGTCACTCCTCTCGGTCGCTTCAGAAAATTGAATTTCGGAATTTTCCAAATTATTAATAGTAAGAAAACTATTATTATTAACTATATTATATATATATAATATATATATATATATATATAAATATATATATATATATAAATATATATATATATATATATATATATATATATATATATATATATATATATATATAAATATATATATATATATATATATATAAATATATATTTATATTTATATCTTTTATGATGCCGAATTGTTTGAATATTGTTTTTAAATTTTAAAAAGTAATAAAATAAATAAAAAATAATATAAAATAAAAACAAGTGTAGTTAACGTTTTTGTTTTGCAAGCCAGGTTTTTTATTTAGTGTATATATATATATATATGTGTGTGTGTGTGTGTGTGTGTGTGTGTGTGTGTGTGACAGTTGTATCTCATAACATGAGAAAAAATATCAAAACAAGAACATTTGATATATATATATATATATATATATATATATATATATATATATATATATATATATATATATATATATATATATATATATATATATATATATATATATTATACATTGATCAATATAATTTATTTTGTATTATTTTATTTGTATTGGACTCATCACTTTTACTCCGTCTCATATTATATAAAATGCAATTAATTTTCTCTATAATCTCATGTTACTCATGTGAATTTATTTCTAAATAATAATAAAAATAAAAATAATAAATATCAAAACAAATTAGATAGGATATTAAGTCTCTTAAATGTAGACCTATATACTTGTTTTTTAAAATATTTTTTCTATTTATTTTTAAATACGAAAGTCCTTTTTAATTTATACAAAAAAGTATTTTTATTAATTTATTATTATGTATTTTTATTTTTTTATTTTTTGTTGCTCAGTTAAATTCTTCTTCTTGAACTTCAATAGTTTAAAGTTATTTTTACCTTATTATATTATATAATAAAATTACATAATTATACGTATTATACTACTAAATAAAACAAAACGCTCTTATTTCATGTGGCCCAATCAGACGGCGCCAACTGGACGTTGTTCCCGGAATATTCTACCATCGACCAATCAGAGCAGACCACGGAACGATTTACACCTCTGGACCAATAAGACGCCGACATAGTGTGACGTAGGTCCGGAAACACTGTACATTCAGGAACACTGCTCACTCTACCGGCGTCTGTAGCGGTTCAGAGTACGAATGAGTTGTTTTTCTTCCAGCAGCAGCACCGGACGAAGATATTAACGTTTTTCCAGTTATTCGTACCCGAAAATGTTGTGTTTAAGCGGGTTGTCGGTGGCTCTCGCGCTCTCTCTCGTGCCCGGTCCCGCTGCAGCGCTGAAAGACGGAGAGTGTGAAGGTAGGTTGTGTGTGCTAGCTTCAAGCTAACTAGCTATTAGCTAGCTAGATGCTACAAGAATCAGCTAAATGGAAACTTTGCTGTTCTCACAGGAAGCAGAAACCTCATTTTACGGAGTTTGTGGCTTTATCTGAAGTGTAGAAACGGTTGTTAATGGAGGGAAATGGCGACCTAACGTATTCGTGTGATGCTCATAGATTTCCGGAGAAAAACATCCAAAAATACCTGAGTTTTTCTTACTAAAAAAACAGCTTTTTGGACGTAAAATCCTGAGACTGGGAGACGTTCAGCCCTTTAAATCCGGGAATAAATACGTGTTTTATTTTTTTAACACCCTCCTGTTGCCCTCGGGTCAAATTCAGACCCCTTTAAAAAATATCTATATCTGAAATGTGGGTTTCTTTTTAATCAAATTACAAACTTAGCAAATGTTCCCTTAAAAGTACCAACATGTATCTTGCAGGTACATTTATGAGGCTAAATGCTCAATAAACCTGCTAAAAGCTCTACTGTGCAGGACTAAATGTGGATTTCAAAGACTCACACATCGTAATATGTCCTTTAATAAATGTCTATATCTGAAATATGAGTTTCTTTTTAACCAAATTACCATAAAATGGATCCTTCCAACGCTCTTTCATTCCTCTGATCTTAACTATTAGTCACAATAATTCATAATTTCTGCTTTTTTAGCTCTAATATCAGGTATAATTCTATATAAATGAGGGTTAATATCAGGTATAATTCTATATAAATGAGGGTTAATATCAGGTATAATTCTATATAAATGAGGGTTAATATTAGGTATAATTCTATATAAATGAGGGTTAATATCAGGTATAATTCTATATAAATGAGGGTTAATATCAGGTATAATTCTATATAAATGAGGGTTAATATTAGGTATAATTCTATATAAATGAGGGTTAATATTAGGTATAATTCTATATAAATGAGGGTTAATATTAGGTATAATTCTATATAAATGAGGGTTAATATCAGGTATAATTCTATATAAATGAGGGTTAATATTAGGTATAATTCTATATAAATGAGGGTTAATATCAGGTATAATTCTATATAAATGAGGGTTAATATTAGGTATAATTCTATATAAATGAGGGTTAATATCAGGTATAATTCTATATAAATGAGGGTTAATATTAGGTATAATTCTATATAAATGAGGGTTAATATCAGGTATAATTCTATATAAATGAGGGTTTATATTAGGTATAATTCTATATAAATGAGGGTTAATATCAGGTATAATTCTATATAAATGAGGGTTAATATCAGGTATAATTCTATATAAATGAGGGTTAATATTAGGTATAATTCTATATAAATGAGGGTTAATATTAGGTATAATTCTATATAAATGAGGGTTAATATTAGGTATAATTCTATATAAATGAGGGTTAATATTAGGTATAATTCTATATAAATGAGGGTTAATATCAGGTATAATTCTATATAAATGAGGGTTAATATTAGGTATAATTCTATATAAATGAGGGTTAATATTAGGTATAATTCTATATAAATGAGGGTTAATATCAGGTATAATTCTATATAAATGAGGGTTAATATCAGGTATAATTCTATATAAATGAGGGTTAATATTAGGTATAATTCTATATAAATGAGGGTTAATATCAGGTATAATTCTATATAAATGAGGGTTAATATCAGGTATAATTCTATATAAATGAGGGTTAATATCAGGTATAATTCTATATAAATGAGGGTTAATATTAGGTATAATTCTATATAAATGAGGGTTAATATCAGGTATAATTCTATATAAATGAGGGTTAATATTAGGTATAATTCTATATAAATGAGGGTTAATATCAGGTATAATTCTATATAAATGAGGGTTAATATCAGGTATAATTCTATATAAATGAGGGTTAATATCAGGTATAATTCTATATAAATGAGGGTTAATATTAGGTATAATTCTATATAAATGAGGGTTAATATTAGGTATAATTCTATATAAATGAGGGTTAATATCAGGTATAATTCTATATAAATGAGGGTTATTGACCATGAATTCCAGAAAGTATAAAACTAGTAAGATGGTGGTCGTGGAGACTAAAGAAAAGTCTGAAAAAGGGACAAAAATGTCAATTTCTTTTTTTTTGTCTGTTTTTGACCCGAGAGACAACACAAGGGTTAAAACAACCATGGTCATACAGACCCCCAAGATTATAGTCTAATGATATTTGACTTTATTATAATCTTAACCCCCGTGTTGCCCTCCCAGGAATTTGTTGTTCTTCTGGGTCAAAGGATAAAAATCCGTAGTCCGTAGAGCCCCAACTGCTCGGGGCGCCTTTCCATGTGCCCCCCACTCTGACATCTCTCCATCAGTGCATGTATAGTACTGAGCATGTGTGTGTAATTCAGGCCTGTGTGTAATAATAACAGAGTGTAAAGTGTAGTTTCCTCTTGTGGGATTAATAAAGTATTATAATAATAATAATAATAATCATAATCATCAAGACGCTTCTTAGCGTGTATATCAATGTTTCCCAAACTTAGGGTCGGGACCCAAAATGGGTCGCAGACCCATTTTATTGGGTCGCCAATTGGGAGAGTAAAATGAGAATCTGGCTTTTCGACTCTAGAAACCTGAAAAAGAAAATGAAAAAATTAAACTTGAAAAACAAATACAGAAACAGACTAAATGCACAGCATGACCTCAGAATGACCTCGGCATGACCTCGGCATGACCCTAGAATGACCTCAGCATGACCTCAGCATGACCTCAGAATGACCTCAGAATGGCACTTTCAAAAACCGAACCTAGAGTAGATCAGCTGGTTGAGATCTTCAACCAGACACATACATCTCATTAAATTCAAGTCAGCATTATTAAAACCATGTTGGTGTGGGTCCTGAGGGACGATGGGAGGGGACGGAGACACAGAGAGGACAATAGAGACCTTTTCTGTTTTTGATTACTTTTATAATGGAATAAATACACTTCATATACATTAAATTCATGGTTTGTTCCGTCTTTTGTCCACAGTTTAAAAATGTAGATGTTACAATGATTCATGGTGTATTTTTGTAAATTTGGGTCCCGGGGAGACACCAGGTTTCTCTTTTGGGGTCTTGAGCTGAACAAGATCGGGAACCACTGGTTTATATCAACGCCGACGTACACGCGGAGAGCTCAGAATGCGTCCAGATAACACGCCACATGGCGTAACCCTCGTTGTCTTCCCGTCAAAATTGAAAATCAACACGTTTGACGCTTTTTATCGATGTTTTTAACCTTTTCTTACTTTTGACGCTATTTTTTTTTCAACGTTTGTCACTTTTTTTGACGTTGTCAACACTCTGTAACTCTAACTTATAGGAAATTATACCTAATGTTTGAGTTAGAAAAGCAGAAATTAGGAATTATTGAGACTAAAATTAAAGGAATGGATGTTGATGATAATCACACAGGAGATATATCGGTGTGTGTGTGTCTGTCGCTGTGTTGGACTCCTGTGAGGATGACGTGTCTTTGTTCCAGTGTGCGTTTCCTTCCTGGGGAAGTTCTACCAATCGCTAAAGGACAACGACGTGAAGTTCAACGCCGCCGCCATCGAGACCGCCATCGTGAAGAGCTGCAAGGAGGCGAAGGGCAAAGACAACCGCTTTGTGAGTGAACCGCAGAAAACGCTGTGAAATGAATGTTAATGTCGCTGTTACTGGGCAATATGTCGATTAGGGGTATATAATAGTATAATATAGGTAACTACTGGGGTATATAATAGTATAATATAGGTAACTACTGGGGTATATAATAGTATAATATAGGTAACTACTGGGGTATAATATAGGTAACTACTGGGGTATAATATAGGTAACTACTGGGGTATATAATAGTATAATATAGGTAACTACTGGGGTATATAATAGTATAATATAGGTAACTACTGGGGTATATAATGGTATAATATAGGTAACTACTGGGGTATAATATAGGTAACTACTGGGGTATAATATAGGTAACTACTGGGGTATATAATAGTATAATATAGGTAACTACTGGGGTATATAATAGTATAATATAGGTAACTACTGGGGTATATAATAGTATAATATAGGTAACTACTGGGGTATATAATAGTATAATATAGGTAACTACTGGGGTATATAATGGTATAATATAGGTAACTACTGGGGTATAATATAGGTAACTACTGGGGTATAATATAGGTAACTACTGGGGTATAATATAGGTAACTACTGGGGTATATAATGGTATAATATAGGTAACTACTGGGGTATAATATAGGTAACTACTGGGGTATAATATAGGTAACTACTGGGGTATATAATGGTATAATATAGGTAACTACTGGGGTATATAATGGTATAATATAGGTAACTACTGGGGTATAATATAGGTAACTACTGGGGTATATAATGGTATAATATAGGTAACTACTGGGGTATATAATGGTATAATATAGGTAACTACTGGGGTATATAATGGTATAATATAGGTAACTACTGGGGTATATAATGGTATAATATAGGTAACTACTGGGGTATATAATGGTATAATATAGGTAACTACTGGGGTATATAATGGTATAATATAGGTAACTACTGGGGTAAATAATGGTATAATATAGGTAACTACTGGGGTATATAATGGTATAATATAGGTAACTACTGGGGTATAATATAGGTAACTACTGGGGTATAATATAGGTAACTACTGGGGTATATAATGGTATAATATAGGTAACTACTGGGGTATAATATAGGTAACTACTGGGGTATATAATAGTATAATATAGGTAACTACTGGGGTATAATATAGGTAACTACTGGGGTATATAATGGTATAATATAGGTAACTACTGGGGTAGATAATGGTATAATATAGGTAACTACTGGGGTATATAATGGTAAAATATAGGTAACTACTGGGGTATATAATGGTATAATATAGGTAACTACTGGGGTATAATATAGGTAACTACTGGGGTATATAATGGTATAATATAGGTAACTACTGGGGTATATAATGGTATAATATAGGTAACTACTGGGGTATATAATGGTATAATATAGGTAACTACTGGGGTATAATATAGGTAACTACTGGGGTATATAATGGTATAATATAGGTAACTACTGGGGTATAATATAGGTAACTACTGGGGTATATAATGGTATAATATAGGTAACTACTGGGGTATAATATAGGTAACTACTGGGGTATAATATAGGTAACTACTGGGGTATAATATAGGTAACTACTGGGGTATAATATAGGTAACTACTGGGGTATATAATGGTATAATATAGGTAACTACTGGGGTATAATATAGGTAACTACTGGGGTATAATATAGGTAACTACTGGGGTATATAATGGTATAATATAGGTAACTACTGGGGTATAATATAGGTAACTACTGGGGTATATAATGGTATAATATAGGTAACTACTGGGGTATATAATGGTATAATATAGGTAACTACTGGGGTATATAATGGTATAATATAGGTAACTACTGGGGTATATAATGGTATAATATAGGTAACTACTGGGGTATATAATGGTATAATATATGTAACTACTGGGGTATAATATAGGTAACTACTGGGGTATATAATGGTATAATATAGGTAACTACTGGGGTATATAATGGTATAATATAGGTAACTACTGGGGTATATAATAGTATAATATAGGTAACTACTGGGGTATAATATAGGTAACTACTGGGGTATATAATGGTATAATATAGGTAACTACTGGGGTAGATAATGGTATAATATAGGTAACTACTGGGGTATATAATGGTAAAATATAGGTAACTACTGGGGTATATAATGGTATAATATAGGTAACTACTGGGGTATAATATAGGTAACTACTGGGGTATATAATGGTATAATATAGGTAACTACTGGGGTATAATATAGGTAACTACTGGGGTATATAATGGTATAATATAGGTAACTACTGGGGTATATAATGGTATAATATAGGTAACTACTGGGGTATATAATGGTATAATATAGGTAACTACTGGGGTATAATATAGGTAACTACTGGGGTATATAATGGTATAATATAGGTAACTACTGGGGTATATAATGGTATAATATAGGTAACTACTGGGGTATATAATGGTATAATATAGGTAACTACTGGGGTATAATATAGGTAACTACTGGGGTATAATATAGGTAACTACTGGGGTATAATATAGGTAACTACAGGGTATAATATAGGTAACTACTGGGGTATAATATAGGTAACTACTGGGGTATAATATAGGTAACTACTGGGGTATAATATAGGTAACTACTGGGGTATAATATAGGTAACTACTGGGGTATATAATGGTATAATATAGGTAACTACTGGGGTATAATATAGGTAACTACTGGGGTATAATATAGGTAACTACTGGGGTATATAATGGTATAATATAGGTAACTACTGGGGTATATAATGGTATAATATAGGTAACTACTGGGGTATATAATGGTATAATATAGGTAACTACTGGGGTATATAATGGTATAATATAGGTAACTACTGGGGTATATAATGGTATAATATAGGTAACTACTGGGGTATATAATGGTATAATATAGGTAACTACTGGGGTATATAATGGTATAATATATGTAACTACTGGGGTATAATATAGGTAACTACTGGGGTATATAATGGTATAATATAGGTAACTACTGGGGTATATAATGGTATAGTATAGGTAACTACTGGGGTATATAATGGTATAATATAGATAACTACTGGGGTATATAATGGTATAATATAGGTAACTACTGGGGTATAATATAGGTAACTACTGGGGTATATAATGGTATAATATAGGTAACTACTGGGGTATAATATAGGTAACTACTGGGGTATATAACGGTATAATATAGTTATCTACTGGGGTATATAACGGTATAATATAGTTATCTACTGGGGTATAGAACGGTATAATATAGGTAACTACTGGGGTATAGAACGGTATAATAAAGGTAACTACTGGGGTATAATATAGGTAACTACTGGGGTATATAATGGTATAATATAGGTAACTACTGGGGTATATAATGGTATAATATAGGTAACTACTGGGGTATATAATGGTATAATATAGGTAACTACTGGGGTATAATATAGGTAACTACTGGGGTATATAACGGTATAATATAGGTAACTACTGGGGTATATAACGGTATAATATAGTTATCTACTGGGGTATATAACGGTATAATATAGTTATCTACTGGGGTATAGAACGGTATAATATAGGTAACTACTGGGGTATAGAACGGTATAATATAGGTAACTACTGGGGTATATAACGGTATAATATAGTTATCTACTGGGGTATATAACGGTATAATATAGGTAACTACTGGGGTATATAACGGTATAATATAGTTATCTACTGGGGTATATAACGGTATAATATAGGTATCTACTGGGGTATATAACGGTATAATATAGGTAACTACTGGGGTATATAACGGTATAATATAGTTATCTACTGGGGTATATAACGGTATAATGTAGTTATCTACTGGGGTATATAACGGTATAATATAGGTAACTACTGGGGTATATAACGGTATAATATAGGTAACTACTGGGGTATATAACGGTATAATATAGTTATCTACTGGGGTATATAACGGTATAATATAGTTATCTACTGGGGTATATAACGGTATAATATAGTTATCTACTGGGGTATATAACGGTATAATATAGGTAACTACTGGGGTATATAACAGTATAATATAGTTATCTACTGGGGTATATAACGGTATAATATAGTTATCTACTGGGGTATATAACGGTATAATATAGTTATCTACTGGGGTATATAACGGTATAATATAGGTAACTACTGGGGTATATAACGGTATAATATAGTTATCTACTGGGGTATATAACGGTATAATATAGTTATCTACTGGGGTATATAACGGTATAATATAGGTAACTACTGGGGTATATAACGGTATAATATAGGTAACTACTGGGGTATATAACGGTATAATATAGGTATCTACTGGGGTATATAACGGTATAATATAGGTAACTACTGGGGTATATAACGGTATAATATAGTTATCTACTGGGGTATATAACGGTATAATATAGTTATCTACTGGGGTATATAACGGTATAATATAGGTAACTACTGGGGTATATAACGGTATAATATAGTTATCTACTGGGGTATATAACGGTATAATATAGGTAACTACTGGGGTATATAACGGTATAATATAGTTATCTACTGGGGTATATAACGGTATAATATAGGTAACTACTGGGGTATATAACGGTATAATATAGGTAACTACTGGGGTATATAACGGTATAATATAGGTAACTACTGGGGTATATAACGTATAATATAGTTATCTACTGGGGTATATAACGGTATAATATAGTTATCTACTGGGGTATATAACGGTATAATATAGGTAACTACTGGGGTATATAACGGTATAATATAGTTATCTACTGGGGTATATAACGGTATAATATAGGTAACTACTGGGGTATATAACGGTATAATATAGGTAACTACTGGGGTATATAACGGTATAATATAGTTATCTACTGGGGTATATAACGGTATAATATAGTTATCTACTGGGGTATATAACGGTATAATATAGTTATCTACTGGGGTATATAACGGTATAATATAGGTAACTACTGGGGTATATAACGGTATAATATAGTTATCTACTGGGGTATATAACGGTATAATATAGTTATCTACTGGGGTATATAACGGTATAATATAGTTATCTACTGGGGGCACCAGACTCCTCACGATACGATATTCTGCGATATATTGTAATTTATAACCTTTTTTCCAATTTCTAATTTTTCCCCAAAAGGAAACTTATCAACATGTTTCATCTAAAAAGAAACATTTCTCTGTTTGTTCATCTCACTTCAATGTTATTGCTGCAAAATGACAAACTGACCATCACATATATTATATATTGTGTATATATTATATATATGTAATATAAAATAACAGATCCATTCTTGGTGTCTGTGTATCGATGCAGTATTGTGTGAAAATATCACGATACTATGCTGTATCCATTCCCCCCCCCCCCACCCCCACCCCTAGTGGCCATAGTACAAAAATAATATTGCAGTGTACGTAAGTGACGTTAAAATTAAATGGATTATGTGATTAAATAATAAAGCAAAAGTAACTATAATATACATGATATTGAAAAAGTAAGTTTTCTTAAAGGAAAAATATAAATACAGGTAATAAAGATATAACAGAGCAGTGGGGGGGGGGGGGTAATTAAAAGACAGGAAACGTGGGATGAACGACCATATTTAGACGTATGACATACAGTGGGGTTCGAAAGTTTGGGCCCCCCAGGTAAAAAATCTGTATAAATGTGCATAAAGAAGCCAAGAAAAGATGAAAAAATCTCCAAAAGGCATCAAATGACAGTCAGGTCTCAGCTTTCCAAAGGGGGCAGGCTATAAACTCTGCAGGGGGGGCCAAACTTTTGCAGATGCCATTTTGTTTTATTTTGAAAGTGTATTTAATGGAAATAAAATCTACGTTTTTGTGACCGATTATACGAAAGTCTAATCTGTCATTTGATGCCATTTTTTGGAGATTTTTCCATCTTTTCTTGGCTTCTTTATGCTCATTAATACACATTTTTTTACCTGGGGGGGCCCAAACCTTCCAACCCCCCTGTATGTGGAGCTACAGGAATCCTTGAAGTCGTAACGAGCCCCCGGGAGACTGATTATAATTCATTAAGATGTTTGTGTCCCGCGTCTAGTGCTACTACATCGGGGCGACGAGCGACGCCGCCACCAAGATCATCAACGAGGTGTCGAAGCCGCTGAGCCACCACGTCCCCGTGGACAAGATCTGCGAGAAGCTCAAGAAGAAGGACAGTCAGATCTGTGAGCTGAAATACGGTAAAATCTGATTTCTACCTTCTCATTTTCAGTCATTCTCTGTGCCATAGACTCCATCCTGTGTGTGTGTGTGTTACTGCGTGTGTGTGTGTGTTACTGCGTGTGTTACTGCGTGTGTGTGTGTGTTACTGCGTGTGTGTGTGTGTGTGTGTTACTGCGTGTGTGTGTGTGTTACTGCGTGTGTGTGTGTGTGTTACTGCGTGTGTGTGTGACTGTGTGTGTTACTGCGTGTGTGTGTGACTGTGTGTGTTACTGCGTGTGTGTGTGACTGCGTGTGTGACTGCGTGTGTGACTGCGTGTGTGACTGCGTGTGTGTGTGTGTGTGACTGCGTGTGTGTGTGTGTGTGACTGCGTGTGCGCGTGTGTGCGCGCGTTACTGCGCGTGTGTGCGCGCGTTACTGCGTGTGTGTGCGCGCGTTACTGCGTGTGTGTGCGCGCGTTACTGCGTGCGCGCGTTACTGCGTGTGTGTGTTACTGCGTGTGTGTGTTACTGCGTGTGTGTTACTGCGTGTGTGTGTGTTACTGCGTGTGTGTGCGCGCGTTACTGCGTGCGTTACTGCGTGTGTGTGTGTTACTGCATGCGTTACTGCGTGTGTGTGTTGCTGCGTGTGTGTGCGCGCGTTACTGCGTGTGTGTGTTGCTGCGTGTGTGCGTTGCTGCGTGTGTGTTACTGCGTGTGTGCGTTGCTGCGTGTGTGCGTTACTGCGTGTGTGTGTGTGTTACTGCGTGTGTGTGTGCGTTGCTGCGTGTGTACCACCCTTCCACCCCTCATACATCATCGGTTCTACATGGTGCTGATGTGTGTGTGTGTGTGTGTGTGTGTGTGTGTGTGTGTGTGTGTAGACAAACAGCTGGACCTGACCACCGTGGACCTGAAGAAGCTGAAGGTGAAGGACCTGAAGAAGATCCTGGAGGAGTGGGGCGAGTCCTGCAAAGGCTGCGCCGAAAAGTCCGACTTCATCCGCAAAATCACAGAGCTAATGCCCAAGTTTGCCCCCGCAGCGGCCAGTGCACGGACAGATCTGTAACACACACACACACACACACACACACACACACACACACACACACACACACACACACACACACACACACACACTCACTGGACTTGGAAAAGACTGCAGGCTGCTATCTGCAGTGAGGAAGAGGCGGAGGGAGCTTCGTCTGACATGTCTGTTTTTTTTGGGGGGGGGGGGGCTTTGTGTTCTCATCTGGCATTCCTCCTCATTATGTGATAATGATGATGATGATGATGATGATGATGATGATGAAGTATAGACGTTAGAGTATGAAAGGAGAAGTCCTCTTTGCTTAAAATCAAGTGTAAGGAGATGCCAAAGCTACATTTACATCGCTACGTTCCCCCGTCTCATTCCCCCTGCTCTGGCGTCCTCTCATTCCCCCTTCTCTGGCGTCCTCTCATTCCCCCTGCTCTGGCGTCCTCTCATTCCCCCTGCTCTGGCATCCTCTCATTCCCCCTTCTCTGGCGTCCTCTCATTCCCCCTTCTCTGGCGTCCTCTCATTCCCCCTGCTCTGGCGTCCTCTCATTCCCCCTCCTCTGGAATCCTCTCATTCCCCCTGCTCTGGCGTTTCTGCCTCTCATGCTCCCTGTTTTTGCATTCCCCCTCTCATTCCCCCTGCTCTGGCGTCCTCTCATTCCCCCTGCTCTGGCGTCCTCTCATTCCCCCTGCTCTGGCGTGTCCGAGCCACTAAACCGGAGACATTAGGAAACTCTTCTGACCGTGTTGGTTATGAATCTGCAGGTTGTGTTGCCGTCCCAACGGCTCCAACTGGACGCCAACGGTCACAACGTCTCGTTCTCTGACACTTAAAACTTCTAACGTTACCATGGTAACTACCAGCAGTGGGAGGAGTCTCCACGCTGCCTCCTGTTTATGTCCAGCATACCAGGATGTTGATGACATATGAGGTTACCGTGGCAACTGCCTCCTGTTTATGTCCAGTATACCAGGATGTTGATGCACCAAGATCACTTTTTGGGTCCAAAAAACCACAACGTAGCGGTGTGAACGTAGCCTCCGTTAGCTAGCGCTGAGATTAGAAAGGGAAACGTTAGCATTGGACGCACGTTGTCTGCTTATGTCGTCAAAACGGTTCGCAGAACGAGGCCCACTTCCACCTGTACGCGATGATGCTTCACTTAAAGAATGTGTTTCCACTTCCTCCCAGCTGCTCCCTGGTTTCCATGACAACCTGTCACCGTTTTTCGAGTATGTCTTGAAACAATCGCTGCAAATCCCCTCGTCCACAAACAGAAGAGTTCTCTTATTGAGGACAAAAAAAGGAGTTAATCTGAAGCTTACAGCTAAAAGTTAGAGCACATTGTGACAGAGGACTTTGTTTTGTCCCCAAAATGAACAGGAAGTAATTACAGCAACTGAAAACCGTTTCCATGGACACCTGAGCGTTGTATTAAAGGGTAATTACCCTGTTTTCCAACTCTTTCCCCATGTGAGCGTTGTATTAAAGGGTAATTACCCTGTTTTCCAACTCTTTCCCCATGTGAGCGTTGTATTAAAGGGTAATTACCCTGTTTTCCAACTCTTTCCCCATGTGAGCGTTGTATTAAAGGGTAATTACCCTGTTTTCCAACTCTTTCCCCATGTGAGCGTTGTATTAAAGGGTAATTACCCTGTTTTCCAACTATTTCCCCATGTGAGCGTTGTATTAAAGGGTAATTACCCTGTTTTCCAACTATTTCCCCATGTGAGCGTTGTATTAAAGGGTAATTACCCTGTTTTCCAACTCTTTCCCCATGTGAGCGTTGTATTAAAGGGTAATTACCCTGTTTTCCAACTCTTTCCCCATGTGAGCGTTGTATTAAAGGGTAATTACCCTGTTTTCCAACTCTTTCCCCATGTGAGCGTTGTATTAAAGGGTAATTACCCTGTTTTCCAACTCTTTCCCCATGTGAGCGTTGTATTAAAGGGTAATTACCCTGTTTTCCAACTATTTCCCCATGTGAGCGTTGTATTAAAGGGTAATTACCCTGTTTTCCAACTATTTCCCCATGTGAGCGTTGTATTAAAGGGTAATTACCCTGTTTTCCAACTCTTTCCCCATGTGAGCGTTGTATTAAAGGGTAATTACCCTGTTTTCCAACTCTTTCCCCATGTGAGCGTTGTATTAAAGGGTAATTACCCTGTTTTCCAACTCTTTCCCCATGTGAGCGTTGTATTAAAGGGTAATTACCCTGTTTTCCAACTCTTTCCCCATGTGAGCGTTGTATTAAAGGGTAATTACCCTGTTTTCCAACTCTTTCCCCATGTGAGCGTTGTATTAAAGGGTAATTACCCTGTTTTCCAACTCTTTCCCCATGTGAGCGTTGTATTAAAGGGTAATTACCCTGTTTTCCAACTCTTTCCCCATGTGAGCGTTGTATTAAAGGGTAATTACCCTGTTTTCCAACTCTTTCCCCATGTGAGCGTTGTATTAAAGGGTAATTACCCTGTTTTCCAACTCTTTCCCCATGTGAGCGTTGTATTAAAGGGTAATTACCCTGTTTTCCAACTATTTCCCCATGTGAGCGTTGTATTAAAGGGTAATTACCCTGTTTTCCAACTCTTTCCCCATGTGAGCGTTGTATTAAAGGGTAATTACCCTGTTTTCCAACTCTTTCCCCATGTGAGCGTTGTATTAAAGGGTAATTACCCTGTTTTCCAACTCTTTCCCCATGTGAGCGTTGTATTAAAGGGTAATTACCCTGTTTTCCAACTCTTTCCCCATGTGAGCGTTGTATTAAAGGGTAATTACCCTGTTTTCCAACTCTTTCCCCATGTGAGCGTTGTATTAAAGGGTAATTACCCTGTTTTCCAACTCTTTCCCCATGTGAGCGTTGTATTAAAGGGTAATTACCCTGTTTTCCAACTCTTTCCCCATGTGAGCGTTGTATTAAAGGGTAATTACCCTGTTTTCCAACTCTATTTTCCTGTGTTTGTGCGTAAGTGACTGAAGGGAACAACAATCTGTGACGTCGGTCCAATATTAAGCGAGATCGCTGCAGTCGGCAGCAGCAAAACAAGCTCAAATGGAAGTTAATAGACAATATGCAGCTTTTATTTACCTTCATTAAAGAGCTGTTTGGCCGCTGAGAGACTCAGATTAATATTCTAAGTGTCTGACAACGTTATGGAAAGGGTTTCTAAGGAGTTCCACCTTGCTGTTGAAGAGTAAGATCCTTTTTTAACATAAAAACATCCGTGAAATCGCCTTCGATAATCCCACCAGACTCCATGTAAATAATCACTAATTTAAGCAATCATAAAATTCACTTCATTAAAACTCGAGAGTAAGAAATTAAAAATATAAAAAGCTGTTTTTTGTGTCGTCTTTCCACTTTTCTAACCATAACAAGTGTAGTTTTGGTTGTAAAACGCACAGATTACTGATTAATATGTGAGAATATGTTGGCTCTATACACTCATAAGTGTTTTATATCAGAAATATTAGATTTCTTTCAACCAAATTGCCCAAAAATAACACGGGTGATACCATACGTTCTTCAGGTAAATTAACGATTACTTTCATTGAGTTTTTTTGGGTGTTTTATTTAATCTTATAGCATTTGAATTCTTTTTTTAATGGTTTCCAAACATTATCCGGTATTCTGTATTCTGACATCTACCATCTGAGATCCACTCAACGTCCTCTGATCTCAACTATTGGTCACAATAATTCATCATTTCTGCCTTTTTAACTAAAAACGTACGTATAATTTGATATAAATGAGGTTTGTTGACCATGAATTCCAAGAATAAGAATAAAACCTGTTATTAAACTGGCTCAGGATTTTAAAAAAAAAAGCACTTAAAGCTGGAAAAAGTGACAAAAAATCGGAAAAAGTGACAAAAAATCGGAAAAAGTGACAAAAAATTGGAAAAAGTGACAAAAACATGGGGAAAAGCACACAAAAAATTAAATTTTGACCTAGAAGGACCAGTTCACGGGAAGACAACACGAGGGTTAAATGGATGGATTTTTTTAAATTGTGCTAATTATGCAAATTTATCGACATACAACCATCAGCATCCGGCAGTTTCTGTCTGCTGGGGACCCAAACTTCACATTTCTGCAATAAAACTTTGGTGTACTGCACATTTGGGGGGTCTGTGGGTTCATCCAATCAGGAATAGGGTTAAAGGATTGTTAAAAAAAATTAAAATACAATTAAGAAAATTCACCAGGAGTGAACTTAAATTCAAGATGTCCGCCGCTGCTTACACCGACTCGGCCGTGCACGAACATTTTAGGGTCCTGAACATGGAGGGGAACAACTTTACATACTTCATCAACATGTTGCAGATAGTGCCCCCATATGAGAAGGCGTGTGATGTGATGTAAGACGATGCTGGAAATTAAAATATTCTGTTTGACGTTGAACTTATCATGTAAAGTCCAAATCATTTGTTACATCTGTACTATTCTACTTTTTCATTAAAACGTGAAAAAGGCCGCGTGGAGTAAAGATGATTGATGATGACACACACACACACACACACACACACACAGTACCACAGTACCACAGACACACACACACACACACAGTACCACACACACACAAACACACACACACAGTACCACACACACACACACACACACAGTAACACATACAGACAGACACACACAGTACCACACACACTGTAACACACACACACAGTACCACAGACACACACACACACAGTACCACACACACACACAGTACCACACACACACACAGTACCACACACACACACAGTACCACAGACACACACACACAGTACCACAGACACACACACACACACAGTACCACACACACACACAGTACCACAGACACACACACACACACAGTACCACAGACACACACAGTACCACAGACACACACACACAGTACCACAGACACACACACACACACACAGTAACACAGCAGCACACACACACACAGTAACACAGCAGCACACACACACACAGTTTATTCTCGAGCTAGAAGGAGCTTTAAGTTGAAGTACAACACACACACAGTAACACACAGTAACACACACACAGTAACACAGTAACACACACACAGTAACAGTAACACACACAGTAACACACACACAGTAACACACAGTAACACACACACAGTAACACACAGTAACACACACACAGTAACACAGTAACACACACACAGTAACAGTAACACACACAGTAACACACACACAGTAACACAGCAACACACACAATAACACACAGCAACACACACAGAAACACACACACATTGACACACAGCAACACACACAGTAACACACACAGTAACACACACACAGAAACACACAGTAACACACACAAACATGACTTCTGTACTTTTTTTCAGATTATTTTACTGTTTCTTGTTAAATGGCTTTTGGTTCCACAAAACAATTCTAATTATAATATATTACATTATATTACATTATATTACATTATATTACATTATCTATATGATTGACACACTTAATATATTCCTTAAAGTCACTTAAAAAACTGTGAAATTGGTGGATAACATTTGTTGTTTTGCACTTATGTAAATACATTTTTCCATACAAACCCAATAAATTAACAATTTATTCAATATTAAAAAAAAAAGAAAAATCGTTTTTATGTCCTGAATTTATTTTATTATTATTTAGAAATAAATTTACAAACATTCAGTCATCACAGCTCATAACATAAGCTTATATCTCAGCAAAATAAAAATAATAAAAATAAATAAATATAGAAATAAAAACGTATGTCCTGAACTTGATTGTGGTCCAAAATAAAGCGTGTTACGTCATGACGTCCGCCGACGACGCGTCACGCAGGCTCCGCCCCCGTTAGCGAGAGCGCACATTCCTATTGTCCAAGATGGCGGCGTAGGTGCTGATCCTCCGCGGCTGACATGTTTTTAAACGAGTTTTTGCTTTTATTTCGATATATATGCAAGTATTCCGCGTCTTGAGCGGTTGGGTGTCTTTGTCGAAGCTGTCGTCTGCCTCGCTGTTTTTGCTAACACCCCTGAAAACCGCTCCGCGAGCCGGATTTTCCCGTTGCAGGCACCGAAAAGTTTGAGCTCCATCATCCTTTGACGATGAAGCGGCAGGCCGGGAGAGAGGCTAGTCCGTCCAGGGCCGTCGCTAAACGGATCCGGGAACGGGAACGAGAGAGCGGACGGAGAGAGGAGCTACCGCCGCCGCCCCTGGCCCTCCTGCTGGCGGAGAGCCGGGGGTATCACCGCCGCAGCCGGAGCAGGGAGCGAGAGAAGCCGCGGCTCAGGGACGAGCGCGCCGCCGCTGCCCTGGAGCTCCACCACAGGCACGAGCTTAGCCTCCTCGGCCGCGCGCCGCCGCCGCCGCCGCTCCGCACGACGGCCGCCGCGGAGCTCCCCGCCGCCGCCCGACCGGGCACGTTGGAGTACAAAACGCTCCTCATCAGCAACCTGGGCTCGCAGGTGTCGGACGAGGACGTGGAGGACGCTTTGTTCCACGAGTTCAAAAAGTTTGGGGACGTCAGCGTGAAGCTGTCGCACACGCCGGAGCTGGGACGCATCGCTTACGTCAACTTCCGTCACCCGGAGGACGCGAAGGAAGCCAGGCACGCCAAATCGTCCAGGTTAGTGCTGGGTGAGCGGCAGTTGAAGATTGAACCCATGTACGTCAGACGACGCAGCGTCACGCCGCCAGACGCCGGGTATCTGCCGCTGCACGCGCCGTTCCCCTACAGACAGCGGTCCATCTCCCCGCCCGGTCCGGGTGCGAGCAACATCCGGGACATCAGAGCCAGGCATTACGCCCTGGAGACCCTGGGTCTCAGCAGGGAGAGGGAGAGGCTTTTGGATTATTATGGGATGCTGGATGAGAGGGGCCGGCCCTATGGGGTCCCCACCATGCCGGTGGTGGAGGATTTAAAACCTGAGGATGACCAGCGGGCGACCAGCAACCTTTTTATTGGAAACTTGGACGGTAACGTTACAGAGGCCGAACTGAGGAGGGGGTTTGACAAGTATGGCGTCATTGAGGATGTTGTGATTAAACGCCCCGCCCGTGGACAGGGGGGGGCGTATGCTTTTGTGAAGTTTCAGAACCTGGACATGGCGCACCGGGCCAAAGTGGCCATGCAGGGGCGACTCATGGGCGGGAATCCGATAAAGATCGGCTACGGCAAAGCTAACCCCACCACGCGGCTCTGGGTGGGCGGTCTCGGACCCGGGAACTCCCTCGCCGCCCTCGCGAGGGAGTTCGACCGCTTTGGGAGCATACGGAGTATTGACTATGGTAAGGGGGACAGTTTTGCTTACATTCAATATGAAAGTCTGGACGCCGCCCAAGCCGCCTGCGGCCAGATGAGGGGCTTCCCTCTGGGGGGCCCCGAGCGGCGCTTAAGGGTCGACTTTGCGAAAGTGGAGGAGAGCCCGTCTCGGCCGTTTCCCCCCGGGTACCAGCCGCCGGTCGCGGCCCCCTCCCTCTGACGTTCTCGGGACGCCTACAGCCGGCATCGCAGCCTGGAGCGGGAGCTGCGGGTCGCGAGGACCGCCGCCGCGGCGCTGCCGCCTCCTACGGCCTCATCTCGGCGAGGAGAGCGAGCGCTGCTGGAGAGAGACTTTCCCAGCAGCCCCACCCGCAGCCTGGAGAGGAGGGCGGCCGGCGTGGAGGCGTTCGGGCGCAGCGGGAGGACGGCGAGGAGCCGCAGCCGGGAGCGGTGGCTGAAAGAGAGGGAGGAGAGGAGGAACCGCCGGAGGAGTCTGTCCGCCGATCGGCCGGCGGAGGAGCGAGAGAGGGAGAAGGACCGGGAGAAAGAGAGGGGGAGGTCGCGGGTTCGGGGGCCCGTTTCTCCGGACGCGAGCCCCGACCGGGCGCAGGTTCGAGCGCCAGACTCCACCACCGAGCCGAGAGACCACTCCCCCGCCGCCGCCAACGACGAGGACCCGCCGGCGAGCCGGCACCACGGCAAAAGATCCGGCGAACACATCAACAACCATCACCACCCCCACCGCGGCGAGATAATCGCCGCCGTCTCTCCTGCCGCCGCCCACGCAGACGCCACGCACACATCCTCGTCCCCCCCCGGCACGCTGTCGGAGTTCGCCCAGGCGTCGCTGCCCAAAACGTGGCACGGCTTCTTCGCCCTGAAGAACAGCAGCTTCCCCACGGAGCTGTACATGCTGGAGGGCGGCGCCGCGTTCTTCGGCGCCGTGATGCGCGACACGCTGAAGCTGCAGAGCCAGAACCAGCCGGGCCAGCTGAAGATCGCCCAGCGGCTCCGCATGGACCAGACGCGGCTCGACGAGGTGACGCGGCGCATCAAGCTCGGCCGCCCCGACGGGTTCGCCATCCTGTTGGCGCTGCAGGGCCCCATCGACCGCCAGGCGCCCGCCCTCGAGCCGGGGCTGCAGGCCCGGCTGCTTCGCCATCTGGTGACCTACCTGCGGAACAAGGAGGCGGCGGGGGTCGTGAGCCTGCCCGCCGCGAAGGAGGGGGGGCCCGGGGCGATGCTGTACGCCTTCCCGCCCGGCGTGTTCTCGCAGCAGTACCTGCACGCCGCCAAGAGGACTGTGGGTAATCTGGACGAGGAGCACATGGTTATTGTGATAGTCAGTGACACTAATTGATTATTATGTTAATTGAAGATTACAGACACTTAAAGAAAGACACACACACACACACACACACACACACACACACACACACACACACAGTGGAAACATACAGATACTTCAATGTTGTTTTTAGAAAGTGTTTTATGGTTTTTATTATACCCGGACATTAAAGGCAAAGACACACAGAAACATATACACACAAAGACACACGCACACACACACGGAGACACACACACACGCGCGCACACACACACAGAGACACAATTACACGGACACAAACGCACACTAACACGCACACACAGAGACACGCATGCACACAGATACACACTAACACACATTCATACACAGAGACACACATACAGAGACACTAACAGACACATGCACACAGATACACACTAACACACATTCATACACAGACACACATACAGAGACACTAACAGACACACAGAGACACACTAACAGACACTTGCATACAGATACACACTAACACGCACACACACAGAGACACAAACACACACACACACAGAGCGAACGCAGAGGAA
>JABXJD010000284.1:55000-80000 GCA_013375575.1 Percina caprodes | reverse complement strand
TTTTTTTCATTTTATTTTTAACATTTCACGTAATAACCTTTTATAATTTATCTCGTTAGAACACAAAAACAACAGATATCTCGTTATAATGGGAACACATCTTGTCTTAACCCTTGTTGTCTTCCCGTCAACCATGAAAATTATTACATTATTATGGCTTTTTCCGACATTTTTGTCATTTTTTTTGTCAATATTGTCGGTGCTTTTTTGATGTTTTTAATGTTGACATTTTCAGAGCTTATTTATAATTATTTTTATAAAAAGTTTTTTATTTTGACAGTTGACGTTTTTTGTTTTTAGACGTATTTTTTCATTTTATTTTTACATTTTTCTTTTAACATTTGACGTAATAACCTTTTATAATTTATCTCGTTAGAACACAAAAACAACAGATATCTCGTTATAATGGGAACACATCTTGTCTTAACCCTTGTTGTCTTCCCGTCAACCATGAAAAAAAAACTATTTTCTACATTATTATGGCTTTTTCCGACATTTTTGTCTTCTTTTTTTTTATATTGTCGGTGCTTTTTTGACATTTTTAATGTTGACATTCAGCGCTTATTTATACTTATTTTTTTTTACGTTTTTTTCTTTTGACAGTTGACTTTTTTGTGTTTTTAGACGTATTTTTTTCATTTTATTTTTAACATTTGACGTAATAACCTTTTATAATTTCTCGTTAGAACACAAAAACAGATATCTCGTTATAATGGGAACACATCTTGTCTTAACCCTTGTTGTTGTCTTCCCGTCAACCATGAAAATTATTACATTATTATGGCTTTTTCCGACATTTTTGTCAATATTGTCGGTGCTTTTTTGATGTTTTTAATGTTGACATTTTCAGAGCTTATTTATAATTATTTTTTATAAAGTTTTTTTATTTTGACAGTTGACGTTTTTTGTGTGTTTTAGACGTATTTTTTTCATTTTAATTTTTTACATTTTTCTTTTAACATTTGACGTAATAACCTTTTATAATTTATCTCGTTAGAACACAAAAACAACAGATATCTCGTTATAATGGGAACACATTTTCTACATTATTATGTATTATTTTTTCTCAATATTGTGGGTGCTTTTTTGACATTTTTAATGTTTTTCAGCGCTTATTTATACTTATTTTTTTTACGTTTTTTTCTTTTGACAGTTGACTTTTTTGTTTTTAGACGTATCTTTTTCATTTTTCTTTTAACATTTGACGTAATAACCTTTTTATAATTTATCTCGTTAGAACACAAAAACAGATATCTCGTTATAATGGGAACACATCTTGTCTTAACCCTTGTTGTCTTCCCGTCAACCATGAAAAAAAACCTATTTTCTACATTATTATTGCTTTTTCCGACATTTTTGTCATTTTTTTTCCTCAATATTGTCGGTGCTTTTTTGATGTTTTTTTTTTCCACTGTTTTTTGACATTTTTAATGTTATTTTCAGCGCTTATTTATACTTATTTTTTCCCGTTTTTTTCTTTTGACAGTTGACGTTTTTTTGTGTTTTTAGACGTATTTTTTCATTTTATTTTTAAAAATTTTTCTTTTGACATTTGACATATTTCTGTGTTTTTATACTTAGATTTTATTTATTTTTTAACGTTTTTTTTTCCAACATGACTTTTTTGTGTTTCTAGACTGTTGTGGAAGTTCCTGTACAGCGAGGGAGGAGTTTCAGGGTCAGAAGAGACCTCGTTGAACCAGAATAAAGACTGAAGGCTGCAGACTGGTTTAACCCTCGTGTTGTCTTCCGTCAACAATGGAAAAAAAGTTATTGCATTTTCTGACATTTCTGTCACTTTTTCAATGTAGTCGGTCGTTTTTTGGATGTTTTTTCCAAAGTTGATTGATATTTATAATGTTGACATCTTCATCTTATTTTGAAGGCCCATTTTTTTTGAAGGAAAAAAATTAAAATGGGTCAAATTTGACCCGAGGACAACATGAGGGTTAAAGGTTTTAGGTTTTCGGTGAAAAGGTTTCATTGTTTTCTGCAGAGAAGAATCAAAATGACAAGAACAGCTTCACAGTGTCCAGTTACAGAGTGGACACAGGTCTGTGTCTCACAGCAAATACTGTCCCTTATGTCCCCGTGCCCCCCCAGCAGAAACCAGGCCCTGTTTGGGAACCACTCTAATGTTAAACAGAACCCTCCATCTCCCCCCCCTCATGCCAACATGTCCCCGTCCTCTGTCTCCAGTGTGTCCAATCTGACAGTGCCTGTCCTTCTGTCTTAGAGGACAGAGATCTATCTCGTCCCTCGATGGGAGCCTGGCTCCCACCTTTTTCTCCAATATTTTTTAATTTAATTAATTTTTATTTTAACATTTGACGTTTTTTAGTGTTTTTATACTTTGATTTAATTTTTAAGATTTCTTTTGTTTTTTTTCTTTTGACATTTGACGTATTTTTTGTGTTTTTATACTTAGATTTATTTTTTTTAATTTTTTTGTCTTTTGACATTTGACGTATTTTTTTGTTTTTATACTTTGACTTTCTCTTTTAATTTAGACATTTTTTGTTTGTTTTTGTGGTTTTTTATTTTTTTATTTTTCAACATTTTGCCAGATTATTTTCAACTTGTTGTCTTCCAAAAACCAGTTTGTATCGAGGCCAGTTAGTAAAAATGGTCTCCGGCCATTTTGATTATAAATTTCTTCACTTGCCCAAACGGACAGGTGATAAAACCCTCAACGTTGAACCTGCTGGAGACGACGGTGAATCCCCAACGGTGGAGTACCCCGCCCCAACGGTGGAGTACCCCGCCAACGGTGGAGTACCCCGCCCCAACGGTGGAGTACCCCGCCCCAACGGTGGAGTACCCAGCCCCAACGGTGGAGTACTCCGCCCCAGCAATGGAGTACCCCGCCCCAACGGTGGAGTACCCCGCCCCAACGGTGGAGTACCCAGCCCCAACGGTGGAGTACCCAGCCCCAGCGGTGGAGTACCCAGCCCCAACGGTGGAGTACTCCGCCCCAACGGTGGAGTACTCCGCCCCAACGGTGGAGTACCCAGCCCCAACGGTGGAGTACTCCGCCCCAACGGTGGAGTACCCCGCCCCAACGGTGGAGTACCCAGTCCCAATGGTGGAGTACTCCGCCCCAACGGTGGAGTACTCCGCCCCAGCGGTGGAGTACCCAGCCCCAACGGTGGAGTACTCCGCCCCAACGGTGGAGTACCCAGTCCCAACGGTGGAGTACTCCGCCCCAACGGTGGAGTACTCCGCCCCAGCGGTGGAGTACCCGCCCCAACGGTGGAGTACCCCGCCCCAACGGTGGAGTACCCCGCCCCAACGGTGGAGTACCCAGCCCCAACGGTGGAGTACTCCGCCCCAACGGTGGAGTACCCAGCCCCAGCAATGGAGTACCCCGCCCCAACGGTGGAGTACCCAGTCCCAACGGTGGAGTACTCCGCCCCAACGGTGGAGTACTCCGCCCCAACGGTGGAGTACCCAGTCCCAACGGTGGAGTACTCCGCCAGCGGTGGAGTACCGCCCCAACGGTGGAGTACCCAGCCCCAACGGTGGAGTACTCCCCAACGGTGGAGTACTCCGCCCCAGCAATGGAGTACCGCCCCAACGGTGGAGTACCCCAACGGTGGAGTACCCAGCCCCAACGGTGGAGTACCCAGCCCCAGCGGTGGAGTACCCAGCCCCAACGGTGGAGTACTCCGCCCCAACGGTGGAGTACTCCGCCCCAACGGTGGAGTACCCAGCCCCAACGGTGGAGTACTCCGCCCCAACGGTGGAGTACCCCGCCCCAACGGTGGAGTACCCAGTCCCAATGGTGGAGTACTCCGCCCCAACGGTGGAGTACTCCGCCCCAGCGGTGGAGTACCCAGCCCCAACGGTGGAGTACTCCGCCCCAACGGTGGAGTACCCAGTCCCAACGGTGGAGTACTCCGCCCCAACGGTGGAGTACTCCGCCCCAGCGGTGGAGTACCCCGCCCCAACGGTGGAGTACCCCGCCCCAACGGTGGAGTACCCCGCCCCAACGGTGGAGTACCCAGCCCCAACGGTGGAGTACCCAGCCCCAGCAATGGAGTACCCCGCCCCAACGGTGGAGTACCCAGTCCCAACGGTGGAGTACTCCGCCCCAACGGTGGAGTACTCCGCCCCAACGGTGGAGTACTCCGCCCCAGCGGTGGAGTACCCCGCCCCAACGGTGGAGTACTCCGCCCCAGGTGGAGTTGTTGAATGTGGTGATAAATAAAAGATTTTAAAGGGTTTTCAGTTCTGCTGCTTTCTGTCTTCTGATGAAACAACAAGTTTAAGAGAAATTAAATGATTTCCAACTTTCTTTTAAGGCTTCTCGATTTGTGAAAAAAAATCATAATTACGATTATTTTGGTCGGTATTGAAATTACGATGTGTGTGTGTGTGTGTGTGTGTGTGTGTGTGTGTGTGTGTGTGTGTGAACACCTAAAATCTTGCTGTTATTGACTTTAACATTTATTAAAAACACAACTTAAAGAGAGCAGAGGCTCTTTGTTTTTCATTCAGTGTAACGTGCACATTTACATTTTTCATTTAACCTCGAAGTTTCTTGAGATTTGAATCTCTTTTCAGAGGGAGACCAAGACAGCACACAGTTACATTTTAAATAGAAATGCAGCATATAGAACTACAGCATGTAGAAATACCGCATATAGAAATACAGCATGTAGAAATGCAGCATGTAGAAATGCAGCATGTAGAAATACAGCATATAGGACTGCAGCATGTAAAATACAGTATGTAGAAAGACAGCATCTAGAAATACAGCATGTAGAAATGCAGAATATAGAAATACAGCATGTAGAAATGCAGCATGTAGTAATGCAGGATGTAGAAATACAGCATATAGAACTACAGCATGTAGAAATACAGCATGTAGAAATGCAGGATGTAGAACTACAGCATGTAGAACTACAGCATGTAGAAATGCAGAATGTAGAAATGCAGGATGTAGAAATACAGCATGTAGAAAGACAGCATATAGAAATACAGCATGTAGAAATGCAGCATATAGACATACAGCATGTAGAAATACAGCATATAGAACTACAGCATGTAGAAATACAGCATATAGAACTACAGCATGTAGAACTACAGCATGTAGAAATACAGCATATAGAACTACAGCATGTAGAAATTAGAATCACAATCAGCTTTATTTGCAGTTATGAAGACATATACGAGGAATTTTTCTTTGCAGCATTTACACACAAAACAACCAAAACAAAAATATACACACTAATATACACACAATATATACACAATATATACACACTAATATATACACACTAATATATACACAATATATACACAATATATACACACTAATATATACACAATATATACACACTAATATATACACAATATACACACACTAATATATACACAATATATACACAATATACACACTAATATATACACAATATATACACAATATATACACACTAATATATATACAATATATACACAATATATACACTAATATATACACAATATATACACAATATATACACTAATATATACACAATATACCCACTAATATATACACAATATATACACAATATATACACACTAATATATATACAATATATACACAATATATACACACTACTACACTACTACACCGACATACTATACTATGACTTATTTTTACTTTTCCGACATACTATACTATGACTTTTTAAAACATTTTTGACATACTATACTATGACTTTTTTAACTTTTTTGACATACTTTACTATGATTTTTTTTCACTTTTTCAACATACTATACTATGACTTTTTTCACTTTTTCAACATACTATACTATGACTTTTTAAAACATTTTTGACATACTTTACTATGATTTTTTTTCACTTTTTCAACATACTATACTATGACTTTTTTTTCACTTTTTTGACTAACTATACTATGATTTTTTTGGCTTTTTCGACATACTATACTATGACTTATTTTTACTTTTCCGACATACTATACTATGATTTTTTTGACTTTTTCGACATACTATACCATGACTTTTTTGACTTTTTCGACATACTATACTATGACTTTTTTGACTTTTTCGACATACTATACTATGACTTTTTTGACTTTTTTGTCTAACTATACTATGACTTTTTTTACTTTTTTGTCTAACTATACTATGACTTTTTTTACTTTTTTCGACATACTATACTATGACTTTTTTTTAACTTTTTTGACATACTATACTATGACTTTTTTGACTTTTTCGACATACTATACTATGACTTTTTTGACTTTTTTGTCTAACTATACTATGACTTTTTTTACTTTTTTCGACATACTATACTATGACTTTTTTTTAACTTTTTTGACATACTATACTATGACTTTTTTAACTTTTTCGACATACTATACTATGACTTTTTTCACTTTTTTGACATACTATACTATGACTTTTTTAACTTTTTCGACATACTATACTATGTCTTTTTTAACTTTTTCGACATACTATACTATGACTTTTTTCACTTTTTTGACATACTATACTATGATTTTTTTTTACTTTTTTCGACATACACTATGACTTTTTTTACTTTTTCGACTATACTATGATTTTTTTTGACTTTTTCGACACACTATAAGTATGACTTTTTTTACTTTTTTGACATACTTTGACTTATTTTGATATTTTTTAGATACTACACCAAGTTTTTAGACTTTTTTTTCCCGATACATATACTATATATACTTTACTATGACTTTTTTTTTTTACTGCTTTCAACATACTAAACAACTTTTTTCCACTTTTTTCCACTTTTTTATATTGTTTTAGTCAATTTTTTAACAATTTTTTGTTGCATTTTCCAATGTTTTTGATACTATATTGTGACTTTTTATGACTTTTTCTTCTTACTATACTATGACTTTTCTCGATGTTTTTGTCAATTTTATTCCATTGTTTTTGTCACTTTGAAGTTTAAAAAAAAATTATGTTTATCATTTTTTTACAATTATTTGTTGCTTTTTTCCGATTTTGATGTATTTTTTTTGTCACTTTTTCAACATACTATTATATACCTTTTCTTCTTACCATACTATTACTTTTTTGACTTTTTTTAACATACTATACTATGACCTTTTTTCACTTTTTCGACATACTATACTGACTTTTTTTTACTTTTTTGACATACTTTGACTTATTTTGATTTTGTTTAGATACTACACCACGTTTGACTTTTTTAGTTTTTTTTAGTTTTGTTTTAGTCAATTTGTTAAAAAAATTTTGTTGCATTTTCCAATGTTTTTGATACTATATTGTGACTTTTTATGACTTTTCTCGATGTTTTTGTCAATTTTATTCCATTGTTTTTGTCACTTTGACGTTTTAAAAACAATTATGTTCATCAATTTTTTTTAACAATTATTTGTTGCTTTTTTCCGATTTTTGATGTATTTTTTTTGCCACTTTTTCAACATACTATTATATACCTTTTCTTCTTACCATACTATGACTTTTTTTCACATACTATATATATGTATTATATGTATATTATAGGTACATCTGACTTCAGTGCAGGAGATGTGTGGCCATGGGGGGGCAGCGCAGGCAAAGCAAAGGAAACCAGCTGCATGTCTCTCATGTCTCCACTGGATCCAGATGGAGAGCCTCCCCAGGACTCACTCAGACCCCCGTCATCTAAAACCGCCTCAAAGCCTAAATATGTTAGGCAGGCGGGGGGGCGGGGGGGATTAACCCCTTCTTGTTCTGCTATTTTTAAAGAATAAATAAAACTCCATACCCTTGTGGGAACGTGGAAACGTTCATATATGTGTTTCTTGCATTTTTTGTAAGATAAGATGAGATAAGAAGCCTTTATTTATTGTCGTTATATTAAATAATAATACATAAATATATAATAATCTGTATAATATAATAATTACAACAACATTTCTTTGTGTTTGGCGTCTGAACGTCTTCACCTCGCCGTGTCTTCCCGTCCGCCTGCAACTTCGGCTTTTTCTGGGATCAAATTTCAACATTTTGTTGTTTTTTTCTACATTTTTCTCGATGTTTTTGTCAATTTTATTCAATTTTTTTGTCACTTTTTGGATGTTTTTTTAATATAATGTTTTAGTAAATTTACTAAATTATTACTATTTAAATTCACAATTATTTGTTGCTTTTTCCGATGTTTTTGATGTATTTTTTGGTCATTTTTTTCAGCTTTTTTTAGTTTTAGTCAATTTTTTAACAATTTTTTGTTGCTTCTTCCAATATTTTTGAGGTATTTTTTTGTCACTTTTTCTGATTTTTTTTGTCACTTTTTCAATATACTATGTTGTTTTTTTTCTGCATTTTTGTAGTTTTTTTCATGATTTGTCATTTTTTCAACGTTCTTTTGTTGTAGTTCTGATACAGAAAGACGTAAACGGGTCCAGTCTTATATGATGAACACAGAGAGAGTAAAAGTACCTCAACATTTGGACTTCAGTCCAGTACTGGAGTAGCCTGGCTGCCCCCCCCACGTTGCAGTGCACGTTACAGTGCACGTTACAGTGCACGTTGCAGTGCACGTTACACTGAATGAAAAACAAAGAGGCTCTGCTCTCTTTGTTTAAGTTGTGTTTTTAATAAATGTTAAAGTCAATAACAGCAATATGTACACACACACACACACGCACACATATACACACACATATACACACACACACACATATACACGCACATATACACACACACACACACACACATATACACGCACATATACACACACACACACATATACACGCACATATACACACACACACACAAGCACACACACATACATACACACACACAAATACACGCACACACACATACACACACATACACACACACACACATACACACACACACACACACATACATACACACACACACACACACACACAGACACACACACACACACAGACACGCACACACATACATACACACACACACACATAGACATACAAACACACACACACACACACACACATACACACAAACACACACATACATACACACAAGCACACACACACACATACACACACATACATACATACATAAATACACACACACACATAGACACACACACACACACACACACATACATAGACACATACACACACACACACACACAGACACACACGCACACACATAGACATACACACACACACAAACAGACACACAAATAGACATATACACACACTCCTTAAACACACAATTCCTCACACACTTGTTGAGACATGCTTCAAATACAAACTATATACAAACATCAACACACACACATACTCGGAAGCGCTGGCTGTGTGTGTGTGTGTGTATGTGTCTGTGTGAATGTGTGTGTGTGTGTATGTGTCTGTGTGTGTGTGTGTGTGTTATTTGACCAGCTGTTGAGCTCTAAGCTCTTATTCTAAGACCCACTTTCATCTCGAGCAGACAGCTCTCAGTGTCTTTAGAGAGGGTGGCTCACAGCCAGCATGGAGAGAGTGTGTGTGTGTGTGTGTGTGTGTGTGTGTGTGTGTTTCTCGCATATCAGTCAGAGACAAATTTCACACTGAAGACCAGCTAATAGGGGACAATAGCCGTCAGATTTTTGTTATTGGTCTGCAGGAAGTAAATGTAACTTTAACCCTCCTGTTATCTCGGGTCCAATCTGTCCTCCTTTAATAAATGTCTAGATCTCAAATCTGAGTTTCTTTTTAACCAAATTACCATAAAATGGATCCTTCCAACGCTCTTTCATTCCTCTGCACAAGACAACATGAGGACAACATGAAGACAACATGAAGACAACATGAGGACAACATGAGGACAACATGAGGACAACATGAGGGCAACATGAAGACAACATGAAGACAACATGAGGACAACATGAGGGCAACATGAGGACAACATGAGGACAACATGAAGACAACATGAAGACAACATGAGGACAACATGAGGACAACATGAAGACAACATGAGGACAACACGAAGACAACATGAAGACAACATGAGGACAACATGAAGACAACATGAGGACAACGTGAGGACAACATGAGGGTTAAAAGATAACATGAGGACAACATGAAGACAACATGAAGACAACATGAGGACAACATGAAGACAACATGAGGACAACGTGAGGACAACATGAGGGTTAAAAGACAACATGAGGACAACATGAAGACAACGTGAGGACAACATGAGGACAACACGAAGACAACATGAGGACAACGTGAGGACAACATGAGGGTTAAAAGACAACATGAGGACAACATGAAGACAACATGAGGACAACATGAAGACAACACGAAGACAACATGAAGAAAAGAGATATATATATATATATATCTTATTTTATAACGAACTGCAGAGATGAACCACAAATGAGCCGAGAGGTTATTTCCAGTGTGGTTTTATTTATTAGAACATATCATGAATGGAAAGAAAACAGAGAATCACAAACACATCAGGCCACCCCCCACCAAGTCCCTCAGACTCAGAGATCTCCAAGTGCAATACAATAGTCATGACCGTGGTCGTTGTTCATGTGTATTTTAGTGAATGTGTATTCTTATGCAGTACAAGCTCCGTGTATTCGTAGTACAACTTGGAATGAGGGCTTCATTTTACAGTAAATTCCTTCTTCTTCATATAATAAAGTCTTGTATGGTGTTGCTGAAACCTTCATCCTCTGTCCCGGGGGTCTGATTCTGGCAACGCATCTACCCACAGGAGCAGTTTGGGGCATTTATTTTACCGAGACTGTCCTCACCCGACAAGACGGCCCCATAGGTCGTTAGTCCCAGCGTCATTCTGACCTATATGGATGTTTCTACATGAAGACGACATGAGGACGATATGAGGACAACATGAAGACAACATGAAGACAACATGAGGACAACATGAAGACAACGTGAAGACAACATGAGGACAACATGAGGGCAACATGAGGACAACATGAAGACAACATGAAGACAACATGAAGACAACATGAGGGCAACATGAGGACAACATGAGGACAACATGAAGACAACATGAAGACAACATGAGGACAACATGAAGACAACATGAAGACAACATGAGGACAACATGAAGACAACATGAAGACAACATGATGACAACATGAAGACAACATGAAGACAACATGAGGACAACATGAGGGCAACATGATGACAACATGAGGACAACATGAGGACAACATGAAGACAACATGAAGACAACATGAGGACAACATGAAGACAACATGAAGACAACATGAGGACAACATGAAGACAACATGAAGACAACATGAAGACAACATGAAGACAACATGATGACAACATGAAGACAACATGAAGACAACATGAGGACAACATGAGGACAACATGAGGGCAACATGAGGACAACATGAGGACAACATGAAGACAACATGAAGACAACATGAAGACAACATGAGGACAACATGAAGACAACATGAGGACAACATGAAGACAACATGATGACAACATGAAGACAACATGAAGACAACATGAAGACAACATGATGACAACATGAAGACAACATGAAGACAACATGAGGACAACATGAGGACAACATGAGGGCAACATGAGGACAACATGAGGACAACATGAAGACAACATGAAGACAACATGAAGACAACATGAGGACAACATGAAGACAACATGAGGACAACATGAAGACAACATGAAGACAACATGAGGACAACATGAAGACAACATGAGGACAACATGAGGACAACATGAAGACAACATGAGGACAACATGAAGACAACATGAAGACAACATGAAGACAACATGAGGACAACATGAGGACAACATGAGGGCAACATGAGGACAACATGAGGACAACATGAAGACAACATGAAGACAACATGAAGACAACATGAGGACAACATGAAGACAACATGAGGACAACATGAAGACAACATGAAGACAACATGAGGACAACATGAGGACAACATGAAGACAACATGAGGACAACATGAAGACAACATGAGGACAACATGAAGACAACATGAGGACAACATGAAGACAACATGAAGACAACATGAGGACAACATGAAGACAACATGAGGGTTAATAACGTGTCCTACATACACCACTCAGTGAGGTCTGCAGGTCTACAGGAGGATGGGTTTCGGGCTTGGGGTCCCCCTTCCGGGCAGATGCGTTGCGAGTCAGAGCCGTAGTCCGCGGTTTAGCCCTTTAATTTAACTTCAGCTGCAGCCGAACCACAGAGACGCGTTGCATAGACGGCAGGTACAGTCAGACTCATGCAAAATGGACAAAAGTGGATGAGAAACGAGAGAAATGGACAAAAAACAAGTGTGTGTGTGTGTGTGTGTGTGTGAGGACAGACGGACGGACGGATGATTATACACGGTGTCCACAGATCAGTTCAGTTCATCAACGAGGTTATCTGACTTTATAAAAATAAGTGAGCTTGTTAAATATTCCACATTATCATCATTATTATCATCATTATTTCTGAAAACAAAGCAACAGGAGACTCCATCACGATAAATATGGATGCATGTGTTCCACACGTGTGTGTGTGTGTGTGTGTGTGTGTGTGTGTGTGTGTGTGTGTGTGTGTGTGTGTGTGTGTGTGTGTGCAGCTACGCACCCGGCTCTGTTTGTATTGCTTTGAGTTCACGTGAAAAGCCCGAGGCCTGAATGTGTGTGTGTCAGTCGGTTGTGTCCATAAATGTGTGTTAACTGACTGTGTGTGTGTGTGTGTGTGTGTGTGTGTGCAGCGGGGGCGGAGCCAGACGGTGTTAGCATTAGTGGCTCAGCACAGAGCAAAGGGGGGCATCCGGGAGTGGTTTTCCTCACATTAACGCCAGATTTGCACTAATTTTCAAGCCATTTGACGACAGAAAGCCTAGAAATCTGTACGTTATGATGGTTGCCATGGCAGCGATGACTTAGAGTGATTGCGTGACAATTTGGTTGAAAGAAAACCCCAAATTTCTGATGTAGAACCTATTTGAAAAGGACACCAGGAGGCTTAAAACAAAGTCTCTGAACGACATAAAAGATTATAATAAAGATTGAAGCTTTTTGAGACCACATCCAGGGCTAGAGCCCCAGAAGCCACCCGATTGGCTGCCCCTGTGTGTGTGTCCACGTGTGTGTGTGTGTGTGTGTGTGTGTGTGTGTGTGTGTGTGTGTTAGGGAGGCCAAGCAAACATGCAGCATTAGTCTCTGACTGTGGCGAGGACAGTAAACCGTACTGAGCATCATTGTAGTCGAAATAAAATAAAATATATATAAATAAAATCAACAGGAGGCTGGTTGCTGTCACACAGAACTACAATACGTAGAAAAGAACCCTTCACACCTTCTCCTAAAGTAGTTCTGCTGTCACTATTTCCGATGTTTTTGCCGATTGTCCATGAAATAATAACCTTTTCTCATTTCAGAAACGTTGTAGCTAGCTATGCTAACGTTAGCTCAGAACACCATTCAGCTGACAGCCTTTGTTGTGTTTGATGCTAACTTGTAGCTAAGCTAGCAGTGAACCAACTTGGTTAAGTAGGTCAATTTATACTGTGTTGACGTTACAGAAGTCTCTCGTTAGCATCTCGGAGGGGGTATTTTGACATAGGGGGTGTATACTTATGCCCCTGTATTTTAACATAGGGGTGTATACTTATGCCCTGTATTTTAACATAGGGGTGTATACTTATGCCCCTGTATTTTAACATAGGGGTGTATACTTATGCCCCTGTATTTTAACATAGGGGGTGTATACTTATGCCCCTGTATTTTAACATAGGGGGTGTATACTTATGCCCCCTGTATTTTAACATAGGGGTGTATACTTATGCCCCTGTATTTTAACATAGGGGGTGTATACTTATGCCCCTGTATTTTAACATAGGGGGTGTATACTTATGCCCCTGTATTTTAACATAGGGGTGTATACTTATGCCCCTGTATTTTAACATAGGGGTGTATACTTATGCCCCTGTATTTTAACATAGGGGTGTATACTTATGCCTCCTGTATTTTAACATAGGGGGTGTATACTTATGCCCCTGTATTTTAACATAGGGGTGTATACTTATGCCCCTGTATTTTAACATAGGGGTGTATACTTATGCCCCTGTATTTTAACATAGGGGGTGTATACTTATGCCCCTGTATTTTAACATAGGGGTGTATACTTATGCCCCTGTATTTTAACATAGGGGTGTATACTTATGCCCCTGTATTTTAACATAGGGGTGTATACTTATGCCCCTGTATTTTAACATAGGGGTGTATACTTATGCCCCTGTATTTTAACATAGGGGTGTATACTTATGCCCCTGTATTTTAACATAGGGGGTGTATACTTATGCCCCTGTATTTTAACATAGGGGTGTATACTTATGCCCCTGTATTTTAACATAGGGGGTGTATACTTATGCCCCTGTATTTTAACATAGGGGGTGTATACTTATGCCCCTGTATTTTAACATAGGGGTGTATACTTATGCCCCTGTATTTTAACATAGGGGGTGTATACTTATGCCCCTGTATTTTAACATAGGGGTGTATACTTATGCCCCTGTATTTTAACATAGGGGGTGTATACTTATGCCCCTGTATTTTAACATAGGGGTGTATACTTATGCCCCTGTATTTTAACATAGGGGGGTGTATACTTATGCCCCTGTATTTTAACATAGGGGGTGTATACTTATGCCCCTGTATTTTAACATAGGGGGGTGTATACTTATGCCCCTGTATTTTAACATAGGGGGTGTATACTTATGCCCCTGTATTTTAACATAGGGGGGTGTATACTTATGCCCCCTGTATTTTAACATAGGGGGGTGTACAGTGGTGCTCAAAAGTTTACATACACATGCTTAAGTTGACTAAAAAGAGGAATAAAAAATCATGTTTTGGAAATTTATTTTAATACCTAAATTGAAAAATGAGGTAAAATCCAACCTTTAAGGACACCAATTTTCTTTGTGAATGAATAACGTATTGTAAATAAATAAATGTTCTTATTTAAAATACAGGGGTCATAAGTATACATACCCCTATGTTAAATTCCCATAGAGGCAGGCAGATTTTTATTATTAAAGGCCAGTTATTTCCTGGATTCAGGATATTATGCATCCTGATAAAGTTCCCTTGGCCTTTAGAATTAAAATAGCCCCACATCATCACATACTCTTCACCATGCTTAGAGATAGGCATGGTTTTATTTCAGTTAGACTAATACCTGGTTTGATTTGCATTGAGAGATGATTTTATAGAAAGTATCCCATGCCTATCTCTAAGCATGGTGAAGAGTATGTGATGATGTGGGGCTATTTTAATTCTAAAAATTCCCCCCCCCCCAGGTCCTTCAGATTAACTCTGTACTCCGTCCTCAATTCCCAAAGCATGTTCCAAATGTAAAACGCTAGTGGCTAGTGTCAACGTTAGCGTTGGCTGAACTACTGTAACAAGCATGCAACAGCTTTTATCTCGCTAACGTTAGCGTTAGCTGAAGTCACAAGCATGCAACAGCTTTTAGCTCGCTAACGTTAGCGTTAGCTGAAGTCACAAGCATGCAACAGCTTTTAGCTCCTTAACGTTAGCGTTTTATTGGTTTTATTCTGTAAACATCACCCTTCACAGGAAGTTTTAGTTCTACTGTTATTGTAGTTCTGCTGTTATTGTAGTTCTGTTATTGTAGTTCTACTGTTATTGTAGTTCTGTTATTGTAGGTCTGCTGTTCTGTTATTGTAGTTCTGTTATTGTAGTTCTGTTATTGTAGTTCTGTTATTGTAGTTCTGTTATTGTAGTTCTGTTATTGTAGTTCTACGGGTATTGTAGTTCTGTTATTGTAGTTCTGTTATTGTAGTTCTGTTATTGTAGTTCTGTTATTGTAGTTCTGTTATTGTAGTTCTACGGGTATTGTAGTTCTGTTATTGTAGTTCTGTGGATGCTGAGTGGCTGAGGTCCCGTCAGAGCGCAGGTGAAAAACTCTCATACGTATCTCACAAAAACATTATTAGCATTTAACGGTACAGCGATAAATCTTTTTGTTTTTTAAAGTTCATTTCTGTTCACACAACTTAAAAATAAGAAAACAGTTTTCACCTGCAGCCATTTTGGGAAAAGAAAGATATTTTACGTTGTTTCTAAAATGTAATACTCCTCTTAATAAGTTAAACAATAATTTAAAGACATTTCAAATGAGAATTGTGAACAAAAACAACATTACAGACTCTTACCGCAAAGACATTTTACCGTGTGTCGTACCCGATGTGAGTCAAGTGCTGTCGTTTGATGCTAACGTTAGCTCAAAATGCTATTCAGCTGACAGCCTTTGTTGTGTTTGATGCTAACTTGTAGCTAAGCTAGCTAGTATTGACATTACAGAAGTCTCTCGTTAGCATCTCGGAGGCTACTTCAGACGCTACAGAAGTCTCTCGTTAGCATCTCGTTAGCATCTCGGAGGCTACTTCAGACGCTACAGAAGTCTCGTTAGCATCTCGGAGGCTACTTCAGACGTTACAGAAGTCTCTCGTTAGCATCTCGGAGGCTACTTCAGACGCTACAGAAGTCTCTCGTTAGCATCTCGGAGGCTACTTCAGACGCTACAGAAGTCTCTCGTTAGCATCTCGGAGGCTACTTCAGACGCTACAGAAGTCTCTCGTTAGCATCTCGGAGGCTACTTCAGACGTTACAGAAGTCTCTCGTTAGCATCTCGGAGGCTACTTCAGACGTTACAGAAGTCTCTCGTTAGCATCTCGGAGGCTACTTCAGACGCTACAGAAGTCTCTCGTTAGCATCTCGGAGGCTACTTCAGACGCTACAGAAGTCTCTCGTTAGCATCTCGGAGGCTACTTCAGACGTTACAGAAGTCTCTCGTTAGCATCTCGGAGGCTACTTCAGACATTACAGAAGTCTCTCGTTAGCATCTCGTTAGCATCTCGGAGGCTACTTCAGCCTCTAATCTCTCTAATCTAACGCCTTACGCTAAATAATAAATTACTGCTATGTAACGTATCTCCTTATTTTGTGGCTAAGCAGTCCTTGCAGAAAAATTCCTCTTGTGTGAAGAAAACAACATTTTTCAACTTTCTGATAACTATGATTATGAAATCATACAAGCTCCGCATTATTTTGCGCGGAAATTGGCAATTTATGCGGCAAAAGTGCGGACTTTGGCTGATTATGCTTTGATTTATGATATAATTCTTTATATATTATATAACATAACTCTCCTGGAGGGACTGGCTAGCATCAAAACATCTGTTATTGTCGCAAAGTGACGCATTCGCACCTCACATCGGGTAGCGCCTGTTCAACGAAGAAGAACAAACCCTTTATACAACAAATACTAGAAATAAAGCAAAGAACAGACAGGAAGCAGAAAGGAAGTCGTCATATAATACAAGTCGACATCATCGTTCAGCCGCGTGACGGTGACCAGTGGTAGAAACTCTCTGAGGGAATATTTCATATTAGTCAATAAATATACGAGATTATACAATAGAATAAAGAGGAAGAGACAAGAAGAGAGAGCAGGTAAACAGGCGGGAAGGGAAATAGTCTCTATGGCTTTTACAGGCTTTGTGGCCCAGATAACCTTCATCATCATCATCATCATCATCATCATCATCATCACACAGTCGCTACGAACCCCCCAAACCGTCGCTCTGGAACGGGCAGAGCTACAAAAACAAGTCATGGATAAAAAAAGTCAAAGTGGGATTATTGGAGACGCTCGATGTGACGCATGAAACACCAGGGCTGGGGGGGCTTTAGGGGCTTTAGGGGCTGGGGGGGCTTTAGGGGCTGGGGGGGCTGGGTGGATGCGTTGGTGCTGTAGTACACGGAGCCCCACACATGACATGTCTATAATATATGTATCATGTGCACAGGAAACACCTATTTTGGCCACAAAATAAGTCTAATATGCGCAAAAAATACTATTTTATGGCCACAAATTAATATATTCAATTCAATTTAATTTTATTTATAGTATCAATTCATAACAAGAGTTATCTCGAGACACTTTACAGATAGAGTAGGTCTAGACCAGATAGAGTAGGTCTAGACCAGATAGAGCAGGTCTAGACCAGATAGAGTAGGTCTAGACCAGATAGAGTAGGTCTAGACCAGATAGAGCAGGTCTAGACCAGATAGAGTAGGTCTAGACCAGATAGAGCAGGTCTAGACCAGATAGAGTAGGTCTAGACCAGATAGAGCAGGTCTAGACCAGATAGAGCAGGTCTAGACCACACTCCATAATTTACAAGGACCCAACAGTTCTAGTAGTTTCCTCCAGAGCAAGCAACAGTGGGACAGTGGCGAGGAAAAACTTCCTTTTAGGAAGAAACCTGGGACAGACCCAGACCCAGGCCCAGGCCCAGACCCAGACCCAAGCCTAGACCCAGACCCAGGCTCGTGGTGGGCGGTGTCTGATGGGCCGGTTGGGCTTAGAATGAAGAGTGGCAATTATATATATTATAATATATTAATTTGTGGGCACCCATTTGTGGGTAGTATTTTATGTCCACATTATACTTATTTTGTGGCCAAAATATTCATAATGTGCCCAGAAAATACTATTAAAAATGCCCAACAATGTACTTAACATTATAATATTGACATATTCTGAACTGTCATCTGTGTTTTTCTTCTTCGCATAGGCTAAATAAAGGGATTTCTATTGTAAATTGGTGAATAAAAGTTCTCCGAATGCAGGAAATTAAGTCTTAGACGCTCAAAATAATCCTGGGGGAGGACACCCAGATGACTATGATACCCCCCCCCCCAAAGGCAGATTCTGGCCCATATATATATATATATATATATATATATATATATAGGCCCATATATGTATATCCAGTCCAGTATAGCGACTACATTAGACTCCAGCACTGACAGAAGGGTAAGCTGCATGCAGAGACATTACAGCACCCATGGGACTGTTTTCGTGGGAAGTTAAATATAGTTTTGCCAAGACTTTCCAAAAATAATCTATAATGCAAAGGAGGCTTAAGCGAATGCAAATGGCGACGCGTGCGCCGACTTTGTGAGTTCGGGCTGTGTGGAAGACACTGATCTTCCAGAGAGGGGATTAGAGCCTGAGGCACCCTGAGTGGTTCACCAGACGCTGAATATCTGCAGGGAAACATGCAGAAGCAAAGCTAGCAAACAGCATCACAGCAGCTGTACGAAGGACCCCCCCCCTAGCAAGCTGCTGCACACGATTGTCTATTTTAGTGCGTTTTAAAACACCTACTGAGACGTGAAAAGTCAAAAATATCCCACATGCAGCCTAATAATTAATGCTCCCTGTCGGGGGGGAGGATGAGTGTTGGATATTTCTGTCTATTTCAGGCCGTAACATCCGCGTTCACCTGACTTTGAGGATTCGAAGCGCTCATAAAAATTGTTTTTTTTTAATCTCCACTCAAAGAAAAAGCTGATTCGTGACCCATAGAAAAGGTCAAGAAAACAACATGGCGGGTATTATTCCATCATCTTCCTATTTTGTTCTTTAATGTTATTTTTGCCCCGTGTGGAGCTTTGACAGGTAACAGCGTGACACCCTCTCTCATTGCATTTCTTATTACCCATGAGCCCTTGCAGTCTAGTGTCTGGCTGTCACACACAGTTCTTCAGTCAGAATGAGGCAGAGTTAATTATGGCTGTTTGTGTTACCCCCGCCCCAAAAAAAATAAAAAAATAAAAATGATGCTTCTTTTTTAGTAGTTTCATATTAGATTTCATAACCGCTGTTACCTCAGGTTTTTCCATTGGCTTGAGTCGTCCACCCCCACTACCCCCCACTACCCCCCACCCCCACTAATGGTCACGGTGAATTAGTGTACTGGCACCTTTTTGGTCCAATTATGGCGCTGATCATGGCAAACTCAGTGCGACGTAGCCATGGAGAAACCCTTCGGTTGCAGCATCTGGAATCACACGCTCCAATGATCCCCTTTGACGTTTTTGAGCAAGAAGAAAAGAAGGAGAGATTCAGAGGAAGAGGAAGAGGAAGAGGAAGAAAGAGACGTGAGAGCGTGTAAAAGAATGAAAACAAAAAGTGCCCTTCCATCTTTAAAAGAAAGAAACCAGCCTGGTTTCCAGAAGCTTCCTCAGCGACGCAAACTCAAACCTCGCCGCCGTCAGTACGGCGAGAACTTCTGTCTCTCCGGCTTCTTCATCCCGTTGGCCGAGGAGGAGATCTTGGCCGTGTAGGACGCCAGGGCCGCCGCCGCCGCGTGGGCCTGGACGGGAACGCCCGCCGCCGTCTGCATCGATCCGGGCAACATGGGCGCTCCGATACCCGCCGCCGCGGAGCCAGGAGCCGTGGAGAGAGCCAGGTAAGGGAAGGACTTCATCCCCAGGAGGCTGGAGAGGGGGAGGGCATAGGGAGCGCCCAGCATTTGAGCGTGGGGCAGAGTGGCGCCCATCGCTGCCAGGGGGGAGGAGGAGGAGGAGGAGGCGGGGGGGACGGGCTGGGTGAAGCTCATGGTCAGGTCAACGGGAGACGGCATGGAGGAGGACTGGGCAGTGGATTTGGCGGTCTCTAAACTGGAGGGAGGGAGGGAGGGAGGGAGGGAGGTGGAGGGAGGGAGGAGACGGAGGGTGGAGGGTGGAGAGGGGTAACGGAGAGGGAGTTTTGGATGGAGAAGGGTTAGAGGGTTAAATAAAAACCATGTTGAACCTAAATAAAACCAAACAGGATATTTTGGAGAGTAAAACAAATGAAAGGAAAAAGGAAATCATAAGAAGACAGGTGTGTGTTGCTGGAGGTTGCAACAGATTACTGTAGAGGAGCTCGCTGTACGGATGGGGGGGGTGCCGTATAAGTTGGGGTGATGGCTTGGGAGGGGGCTTAGGGAGGAGGGGACACAACCAGCGTAGATATACATTAGGATGGAAGCTTTGTCAGAGAGGATTCAACAACAGGAAACAGAAGCAGAGAAGGAAAACACACAAGCTGAGGGCTGCGTGCTCCTGCTGTCATTTTACACTGGGGGTCATATACGGAGCAAATTACATATCAAGGGATGCAACATTTAACATCATCATTTAAAACAAAGCAGTGTGGTCTCGGGGCGGCCTCTAGCCCCCCCCAGTAGGAGCGTTCGCCCCGTGATGGCTGAGTCCTGCAGAGGCCCTGGTTAGAGTCCGACCTGTGGCGTGTCACCCCCCCCCCATCTCTCCCCTGTCCTGACTATCCACTTTCACTTTCTAATTAAATATTCACTATTTTTAGCGTGTATAGAGCAGCATATCTCCACCAGACTCCATGTAAATAATCACTACTTTTAGTGTGTATAGAGCAGCATATCTCCACCAGACTCCATGTAAATAATCACTACTTTTAGTGTGTATAGAGCAGCATATCTCCACCAGACTCCATGTAAATAATCACTACTTTTAGCATGTATAGAGCAGCATATCTCCACCAGACTCCATGTAAATAATCACTACTTTTAGCTTGTATAGAGCAGCATATCTCCACCAGACTCCATGTAAATAATCACTACTTTTAGTGTGTATAGAGCAGCATATCTCCACCAGACTCCATGTAAATAATCACTACTTTTAGTGTGTATAGAGCAGCATATCTCCACCAGACTCCATGTAAATAATCACTACTTTTAGCGTGTATAGAGCAGCATATCTCCACCAGACTCCATGTAAATAATCACTACTTTTAGCGTGTATAGAGCAGCATATCTCCACCAGACTCAATGTAAATAATCACTACTTTTAGCGTGTATAGAGCAGCATATCTCCACCAGACTCCATGTAAATAATCACTACTTTTAGTGTGTATAGAGCAGCATATCTCCACCAGTCTCCATGTAAATAATCACTACTTTTAGCGTGTATAGAGCAGCATATCTCCACCAGACTCCATGTAAATAATCACTACTTTTAGCGTGTATAGAGCAGCATATCTCCACCAGACTCCATGTAAATAATCACTACTTTTAGTGTGTATAGAGCAGCATATCTCCACCAGACTCCATGTAGATAATCACTACTTTTAGCGTGTATAGAGCAGCATATCTCCACCAGACTCCATGTAAATAATCACTACTTTTAGCGTGTATAGAGCAGCATATCTCCACCAGACTCCATGTAAATAATCACTACTTTTAGCGTGTATAGAGCAGCATATCTCCACCAGACTCCATGTAAATAATCACTACTTTTAGCGTGTATAGAGCAGCATATCTCCACCAGACTCCATTTAAATAATCACTACTTTTAGCGTGTATAGAGCAGCATATCTCCACCAGACTCCATGTAAATAATCACTACTTTTAGCGTGTATAGAGCAGCATATCTCCACCAGACTCCATGTAAATAATCACTACTTTTAGCGTGCAAAGAGCAATCATCACATGATCAATATGGGACAGGCTACATAAAGCTCATGTTCCAGCTGATTGCGACATATCGAGCTATTACAAGAAAACAACAACGCTATCAACACATCGCTATGACGATGCAGATGCAGCTTGTCCTTTATTGCCCCCCCGGCACTGCTGCGAGACTCTTTTATGTCTCTCCGTCTGAGCGTCTTCCATTGTCTCCGCAAGACGTCCCACGGCTTGTCCTAACCTTTGTCGGCCATTTCCTTCACGAGTTCCTGATAAATTAAATCCAGAAAGTCTCTCGTCTCCTCGTCCGTCCACGTCCATCTCTGCCTGCCCCCCCCCATGTGTGCAGACAGAGAGGAAATACTGGGGGAAATGAACTATAACTTCTTCTTCTGCGTTTTGTGGCGGGTTGCAACCATAAAATGACCTAAAACTTAATCGCAATTCATTATTTATTCAGAAAGTAACGTTTCCATCAGCCGAATATTTTGATGAGACCGAACGTATTTTCTTTGAGTCGATATTCATGAAATTCCATCGAATTTTGCTGTTTCCAGAAGGCATTTTCCATTAAATTTCACTTAATTCGGATAAAACGTGTGGATGGAGACATAGCTACAGGTCCCCTTTAAAAAGAAAAACCTAACAACATGAAGTGATTTCCCAGTTTTTTAAGCTTACCATGAAGTGATGAGGTACTGGGCCAGGTTGATGGCGATCGGCGTGCCGCTGATGGTGACGTGGCGGTCACTGGTGCTGTCGATCTGACTGCCGATCTTGATCTGAGCCCCCGACACCTGCCGGATCTCGTTTATCTTGGTGCCCTGGCGACCGATGATTGAGCCAATCAGCTGTGGGGAGGACGAGACGGAGAGTGTCAGGTGTGATGCTGCGTTCAAGGTGACCCCTAACTCGTGTTTTCACAACCTTTTACCTGCAAAAGTGCCCTGGAACGGCGGTCAAACCGTAACTTACTGCGGAGCTCCTATGGCGCCATTTTAATGCTACGAAGCCATCACCTGCCGTTAGAATCCCATTGACTCCCATTCATGTAGATTATAGAGCGGTCTAGACCTGCTCTACTTGTAAATTATAGAGCGGTCTAGACCTGCTCTACTTGTAAATTATAGAGCGGTCTAGACCTGCTCTACTTGTAAATTATAGAGCGGTCTAGACCTGCTCTACTTGTAAATTATAGAGCGGTCTAGACCTGCTCTACTTGTAAATTATAGAGCGGTCTAGACCTGCTCTACTTGTAAATTATAGAGCAGTCTAGACGTGCTCTATCTGTAGATTATAGAGCGGTCTAGACCTGCTCTACCTGTAGATTATAGAGCGGTCTAGACCTGCTCTATCTGTAGATTATAGAGCGGTCTAGACCTGCTCTATCTGTAGATTATAGAGCGGTCTAGACCTGCTCTATCTGTAGATTATAGAGCGGTCTAGACCTGCTCTACCTGTAGATTATAGAGCGGTCTAGACCTGCTCTATCTGTAGATTATAGAGCGGTCTAGACCTGCTCTATCTGTAGATTATAGAGCGGTCTAGACCTGCTCTACCTGTAGATTATAGAGCGGTCTAGACCTGCTCTATCTGTAGATTATAGAGCGGTCTAGACCTGCTCTATCTGTAAATTATAGAGCGGTCTAGACCTGCTCTACCTGTAAATTATAGAGCGGTCTAGACCTGCTCTATCTGTAAATTATAGAGCGGTCTAGACCTGCTCTATCTGTAAATTATAGAGCGGTCTAGACCTGCTCTACCTGTAGATTATAGAGCGGTCTAGACCTGCTCTATCTGTAGATTATAGAGCGGTCTAGACCCGCTCTATCTGTAAATTATAGAGCGGTCTAGACCCGCTCTACCTGTAGATTATAGAGCGGTCTAGACCCGCTCTATCTGTAGATTATAGAGCGGTCTAGACCTGCTCTACCTGTAGATTATAGAGCGGTCTAGACCCGCTCTATCTGTAGATTATAGAGCGGTCTAGACCTGCTCTATCTGTAGATTATAGAGCGGTCTAGACCTGCTCTATCTGTAGATTATAGAGCGGTCTAGACCTGCTCTATCTGTAGATTATAGAGCGGTCTAGACCTGCTCTATCTGTAGATTATAGAGCGGTCTAGACCTGCTCTACCTGTAGATTATAGAGCGGTCTAGACCTGCTCTATCTGTAGATTATAGAGCGGTCTAGACCTGCTCTATCTGTAGATTATAGAGCGGTCTAGACCTGCTCTATCTGTAGATTATAGAGCGGTCTAGACCTGCTCTATCTGTAGATTATAGAACGGTCTAGACCTGCTCTACCTGTAGATTATAGAGCGGTCTAGACCTGCTCTATCTGTAGATTATAGAGCGGTCTAGACCTGCTCTATCTGTAGATTATAGAGCGGTCTAGACCTGCTCTACCTGTAGATTATAGAGCGGTCTAGACCTGCTCTATCTGTAGATTATAGAGCGGTCTGGACCTGCTCTATCTGTAAATTATAGAACGGTCTAGACCTGCTCTACCTGTAAATTATAGAGCGGTCTAGACCTGCTCTATCTGTAAATTATAGAGCGGTCTAGACCTGCTCTATCTGTAAATTATAGAGCGGTCTAGACCTGCTCTACCTGTAGATTATAGAGCGGTCTAGACCTGCTCTATCTGTAGATTATAGAGCGGTCTAGACCCGCTCT
>JABXJD010000284.1:47500-50000 GCA_013375575.1 Percina caprodes | reverse complement strand
GACTCCATGTAAATAATCACTACTTTTAGCGTGTATAGAGCAGCATATCTCCACCAGACTCCATGTTAATAATCACTACTTTTAGCGTGTATAGAGCAGCATATCTCCACCAGACTCCATGTAAATAATCACTACTTTTAGCGTGTATAGAGCAGCATATCTCCACCAGACTCCATGTAAATAATCAATACTTTTAGCGTGTATAGAGCAGCATATCTCCACCAGACTCCATGTAAATAATCACTACTTTTAGTGTGTATAGAGCAGCATATCTCCACCAGACTCCATGTAAATAATCACTACTTTTAGCGTGTATAGAGCAGCATATCTCCACCAGACTCCATGTAAATAATCACTACTTTTAGTGTGTATAGAGCAGCATATCTCCACCAGACTCCATGTAAATAATTACTACTTTTAGCATGTATAGAGCAGCATATCTCCACCAGACTCCATGTAAATAATTACTACTTTTAGCATGTATAGAGCAGCATATCTCCACCAGACTCCATGTTAATAATCACTACTTTTAGCGTGTATAGAGCAGCATATCTCCACCAGACTCCATGTAAATAATCACACACACACACACACACACACACACACACACACACACACACACACACACACACACAAAGCTTCAAAAAGCTTCCCTGTACTTTTTGACAAGCGTCCTTCACAGGTTGGCGGGGGTGTGAATGCACGGTCGAGCATAAATAAAAGGCTGAATGAATGTTTCTGTCTGGATTCATATTCTCGTCCTCTACATCTGCAGCACACTCACGTCGTTTGGAATGAGGAGCTCCTGAGATGTAGTTTGGGAGTTGGCGTCCACCCCTCCTGAGAGAGAGAGAGAAAAGGAGATTTCATTATTACAAAAACACTTTACATTATTTAAAGGCTAACTTTGTTTTTTTCCAACTTGGACCTTGCTTCACATGTTTTGTGTGTGAGTGACTCATTGAACAACAATCTTTGAAACTGGTCCAATAGTGAAAACGCTGTGAAACAAGCTGTAATGTTACCCTACAGGACAGATGTTCAGCATCAGGGAGAAACAAGCTGTAATGTTACCCTACAGGACAGATGTTCATCATCAGGTAGAAACAAGCTGTAATGATAATCACTTTGTAAACTGTAAAAAATAATCACTAGGCCTACTTTTAGTGTGTATAGAGCAGCCTATCTCCACCAGACTCCATGTAAATAATCACTACTTTTAGCGTGTATAGAGCAGCATATCTCCACCAGACTCCATGTAAATAATCACTACTTTTAGCGTGTATAGAGCAGCATATATCCACCAGACTCCATGTAAATAATCACTACTTTTAGTGTGTATAGAGCAGCATATCTCCACCAGACTCCATGTAAATAATCACTACTTTTAGTGTGTATAGAGCAGCATATCTCCACCAGACTCCATGTAAATAATCATTACTTTTAGTGTGTATAGAGCAGCATATCTCCACCAGACTCCATGTAAATAATCATTACTTTTAGCCTGTATAGCGCAGCATATCTCGACTAGACTCCATGTAAATAATCACTACTTTTAGCATGTATAGAGCAGCATATCTCCACCAGACTCCATGTAAATAATCACTACTTTTAGCGTGTATAGAGCAGCATATCTCCACCAGACTCCATGTAAATAATCACTACTTTTAGCGTGTATAGAGCAGCATATCCCCACCAGACTCCATGTAAATAATCACTACTTTTAGCGTGTATAGAGCAGCATATCTCCACCAGACTCCATGTAAATAATCACTACTTTTAGCGTGTATAGAGCAGCATATCTCCACCAGACTCCATGTAAATAATCACTACTTTTAGTGTGTATAGAGCAGCATATCTCCACATGTAAATGGGTGAATTAAGAGTTTATTCCAACCAGACCAGAGTGGTGGTTGTTGGAACAGTGGAAAGATGAACCAAGACGGCTTTTGGTAGTGTTTTTACGTTGTGTTTTACGATGATAAAAGTAGTGATTATTTACATGGAGTCTGGTGGGTTTTGCGAAAGCTATCTCAAGGATGTTTTTATAATTAAAAAAAAAAATTACTCTTTAACTAAAAGGTCTATCTCTGTAGGGATCCATCCCATAATGTTGTCAGACACTTAGAATAATAATCTAAGTCTGTCAGCGGCAACAACACAACTTTTAGTGGATGCAAATTGCAGGTGCGCAATTGCCCGTTAATGTTGCATTTAAGCGGTCTCACTTAACACCGGACCAATGTCAGAGATTGTTGTTCCCACCAGTCACTTACACACAAAAACACGGGAACGCAAGATCCAGGTTGACAGAAAACAAAATTACGTTTGACTTTTTTACAAATTCATCAAAAAGTGCTATTAGTGCATACAGTTTATTTTGAAAATGAGCTAACCAATAAAATCCTGTGCAAAAAACAACTCGCCATTTCTGAGAGAGTAGAGAAAGTCACTATAACACCAACGCTGTTTGAAAGTCTCTACGTCGAGGGAGAGAGAG
>JABXJD010000284.1:25000-30000 GCA_013375575.1 Percina caprodes | reverse complement strand
GGCTGGGAAATGTAGTTGTAACAACAACAACAACAACCTGCGATGGACGGGTGCCCGGGTAGCCCAGCTGGTAGAGAGGCTTACTCCTCGACGCAGCGGGCCGGTGTTCGACTCCAACCTGCAGCCCTTTGCTGCAGGTCACCCCCTTTCACATCTTCAGCTGTCCTATCAAAATAAAAGCCTAAAAAAGAATCTAATAAAAAGAAATCTGCGATGGAGAACAGTCTAACTTTGTTGAAGATTTTAGATCTACTTCCTGCTGAAGATGTTACCGATACAGTGCTGGGGGGGGGGGTGGAGGACTTGTTGAGAGATGTGTGAATCAGCCCAAATATCTACCACGTATGGGCCTGGACCGAAAAAAACTTACTGTACATACAGTCGACGACGTTAAAGAACGGCTTATATATTCTGCTATATATATTATATATATTCTGCTATATATATTATATATATTCTGCTATATATATTATATATATTCTGCTATATATATTATATATATTCTGCTATATATTATATATATTCTGCTATATATATTATATATATTCTATATATATTATATATATTCTATATATATTATATATATTCTATATATATTATATATATTCTATATATATTATATATATTCTGTATATATATTATATATATTCATATATATTATATATATTCTATATATATATTATATATATTCTATATATATTATATATATTCTATATATATTATATATATTCTACTATATATATTATATATATTCTATATATATATTATATATATTCTATATATATATATATATATATATATATATATATAATATTATATATATTCTGCTTGCTATGAAATGAAATAGAGAAAAGGGGAGAAGAAGCTTAAATAGATGAAGAACACTTAACTTTGATGCTCTATCCTCTTTAATTTAATCCCTTCATCTCACTTTCCCTCTTATAATCTCTCTTTTTCAATCTTATTATACCCCCCATCTCTGTACCTCTTCCAGGCTTTATACACCCCCATCTCTGTACCTCTTCCAGGCTTTATACACCCCCCCCCCATCTCTGTACCTCTTCCAGGCTTTATACACCCCCCCCCCATCTCTGTACCTCTTCCAGGCTTTATACACCCCCCCCCACCCCCCTTCTCCTCATCTCTGACATATAATCCCTGCGAAAGAAGTAAAGGTCAGGAGCTTCACTCAGAGCAGTGTGTGTGTCTGTGTCTGTGAGTGTGTGTGTGTGTGTGTCTGTGTGTCTGTGTCTGTGTGTGTGTCTGTGTGTGTGTGTGTGTGTGTGTCTGTGTCTGTGAGTGTGTGTGTGTGTGTGTCTGTGTGTCTGTGTCTGTGTGTGTGTCTGTGTGTGTGTGTGTGTGTGTGTGTCTGTGTCTGTGAGTGTGTGTGTCTGTGTGTCTGTGTCTGTGTGTGTGTCTGTGTGTGTGTGTGTGTGTGTGTGCGTGTGTCTCTGTGTGTGTGTGTGTGTGTGTGTGTCTGTGTGTGTGTGTGTGTCTGTGTCTGTGTCTGTGTGTGTGTGTGTGTGTGTGTGTCTGTGTGTGTGTCTGTGTGTGTGTGTGTGTGTGTGTGTGCGTGCGTGTGTCTCTGTGTGTGTGTGTGTGTGTGTCTCTGTGTGTGTGTGTGTCTGTGTGTGTGTGTGTGTGTGTGTGTGTGTGTGTGTGTGTGTGTGTGTGTGTGTGTGTGTGTGTGTGTGTGTGTGTGTGTGTGTGTCTGTGTGTGTGTGTGTGTGTGTGTGTGTGTGTGTCTCTGTGTGTGTGTGTGTGTCTTTGTGTGTGTGTGTGTGTCTCTGTGTGTGTGTGTGTGTGTGTGTGTGTGTGTGTGTGTGTGTCTCTGTGTGTGTGTGTGTGTCTTTGTGTGTGTGTGTGTGTCTCTGTGTGTGTGTGTGTGTGTGCGTGCGTGTGTCTCTGTGTGTGTGTGTGTGTGTGTGTCTCTGTGTGTGTGTGTGTGTGTGTGTGTGTGTGTGTGTGTGTGTGTACCTCCTCCAGCTTGAAGGTGATCATGGTGAAGGCTCTGAAGACGCTGTCTGTCTGACCCGTGATGGTGATGATCCTCTCGGGACACGAGCCCTCCGAGATGTTGATCCTCGCCGTGCTCTGGGGGGGGGGAGGAACAGGGGAGGGACAAGGAGGGGGCGGGGGGAACAGGGGGCGAGGAACAGGGGGATTATATTCGGGGAACAGGAGGATGAGGTAAAAAAGGGATGAGGGAAGAAAGCAAGGGAGAGGAAGTGAGGAAGGAAGGGAAGTGTGGAGCAAAGTGGAGGAGAGGATGTGGGGAAGTTGGAGGGAGGGAGGGAGGGATGGAGGGAGGGAGGAACATGGGAGAGAGAAAACACATTAGTGGGGGGGTGGGATATGTGGGACTAGAAGGAGAACCGGTCTCGCCACAAAGTTCCCACAGCTCGCTAAAGGAGATTAACCTGTGATGCAGGAGGAGAGAGGGATTACCAGCTGGAAGAGGAAGGAGAGAAGGAAGGAACCAAGGAAGGAAGATTAGAAGGAAGGAAGGAAGGAAGATTAGAAGGAAGGAACCAAGGAAGGAAGGAAGGAAGGAAGGAAGGAAGGTTGAAGAGGGAGGAGAGAAGGAAGGAACCAAGGGAGGAAGATTAGAAGGAAGGAAGGAAGGAAGATTAGAAGGAAGGAACCAAGGAAGGAAGGAAGGAAGGAAGGAAGGTTGAAGAGGGAGGAGAGAAGGAAGGAACCAAGGGAGGAAGATTAGAAGGAAGGAAGGAAGGAAGGAAGGAAGGAAGGAAGGAAGGAAGGAAGATTAGAAGTAAGGAACCAAGGAAGGAAGGAAGGAAGGAAGGAAGGTTGAAGAGGGAGGAGAGAAGGAAGGAACCAAGGAAGGAAGATTAGAAGGAAGGAAGGTTGAAGAGGGAGGAGAGAAAGAAGAAAGGAAGGAAGGTTGAAGAGGGAGGAGAGAAGGAAGGAAAGAAGGAAGGGTGGGAGGAATGAAGGAAGGAAGGAATGAAGGAAGGGAGGAAGGTTGGAAAGAGGGAAGGTAGGAAAGAGGGAAGGAAGGTTGAAGAGGGAGGTGAGAAGGAAGGAAAGAAGGAAGGCTGGGAGGAATGGAGGGAAGGAAGGAAAGAAAGTAGGAAGGAAGTAAGGGAGGGATGCAAGAAATATGGATGTAAAGTAGGAAGGAAGGAAGGAAGGAAGGAAGGAAGGAAGGAAGGAAGGAAGGAAGGAAGGAAGGAGATATTGTCACTCCGGTCAGAGATACGGTAACTATGGTATCACTTTGTGACTGTCTGTTAAAGTTGTATTAAATGAGGTAAACGGGAGGGGGCACGCCCAGAATGCACCTGAACACACCTCCCTGTAAGACCAGCACACCCAGAATGCACCTGAACACACCTCCCTGTAAGACCAGCACGCCCAGAATGCACCTGAACACACCTCCCTGTAAGACCAGCACGCCCAGAATGCACCTGAACACACCTCCCTGTAAGACCAGCACGCCCAGAATGCACCTGAACACACCTCCCTGTAAGACCAGCACTCCCAGAATGCACCTGAACACACCTCCCTGTAAGACCAGCACACCCAGAATGCACCTGAACACACCTCCCTGTAAGACCAGCACGCCCAGAATGCACCTGAACACACCTCCCTGTAAGACCAGCACACCCAGAATGCACCTGAACACACCTCCCTGTAAGACCAGCACTCCCAGAATGCACCTGAACACACCTCCCTGTAAGACCAGCACGCCCAGAATGCACCTGAACACACCTCCCTGTAAGAGAATTATTCCATCCATCCATCCATCCCCCTATCTATCCATTCATCCATCCATCTATCTCTCTATCTCTCCATCCATCTCTCTATCCATCTATCCATCCATCCATCCCCCTATCTATCCATCCATCCATCCATCCATCCATCCATCCATCCATCTATCTATCCATCTCTCCATCCATCTCTCTATCCATCTATCCATCCATCCATCCCCCTATCTATCCATCCATCCATCCATCCATCCATCCATCCATCCATCTATCTATCCATCTCTCTATCCATCCATCCATCCATCCCCCTATCTATCCATTCATCCATCCATCCATCCATCCATCTATCTATCCATCTCTCCATCCATCTATCTATCCATCCATCCCCCTATCTATCCATCCATCCATCCATCCATCTCTCTATCTCTCCATCCATCTCTCTATCCATCTATCTATCCATCCATCCCCCTATCTATCCATTCATCCATCCATCCATCTCTCTATCTCTCCATCCATCTCTCTATCCATCTATCCATCCATCCATCCATCCCCCTATCTATCCATTCATCCATCCATCCATCCATCCATCTATCTATCCATCTCTCCATCCATCTCTCTATCCATCCATCCATCCATCCATCTATCTCTCCATCTATCTCTCCATCCATCTCTCCATCCATCTCTCTATCCATCCATCCCCCTATCTATCCATCCATCCATCCATCCATCCATCCATCCATCTATCTCTCCATCCATCTCTCTATCCATCCATCCATCCATCCATCCATCCATCCATCCATCCATCCATCCATCCATCCATCCATATCCTTTCCTCTAACCACACTTATACCCTTCCATCCATCTTTCCTCCCCCAACACATTTCCTTCTTCCCTTCTTCCATCCCCCCTCATTATCATCCCTCCCTCCCTCCCTCCCTCCCTCCCTCCCTCCCTGCCTTTTATCCTCTCATCTAATCAGTCTCATTACCATTAAGCATCCATACGTCAACTCATCCGTCTCGCTGTCTTGCAATCCCTCCATCTCTCATCTCTCATTTCCCATAATCCTCTGTCCTTCCTGTGATCCTCCCACTGAGCCCCTATGGTATCAATTACCCTTTCCAACCGTCTCGCCCTTTATCCTCCCTCTATCCTTCCCTTTATCCTCCCTTTATCCTTTGCTTTATCCGTCCTCTGACTGAGAGACTTCTGTAGCGTCTGAAGTAGCCTCCGAGATGCTAACGAGAGACTTCTGTAGCGTCTGAAGTA
>JABXJD010000284.1:10000-15000 GCA_013375575.1 Percina caprodes | reverse complement strand
AATATCCTGATATCATGATAATATCCTGATATCATCCTGATATTATCCTGATAATATCCTGATATCATCCTGATAATATCCTGATATCATCCTGATAATATCCTGATATCATCCTGATAATATCCTGATAATATCCTGATATCATCCTGATAATATCCTGATATCATCCTGATAATATCCTGATAATATCCTGATATAATCCTGATAATATCCTGATATCATCCTGATAATATCCTGATATCATCCTGATATTATCCTGATAATATCAGGATAATTGATCTTCTTTATGTCGACCAGCTCTAATGTGCATTTGCCTCTTATGAATAAAAAAATGAAAAGATTGTGAGATCAGTTGGCAATAACAACCCCCACACACACACACACACCCACCCCCTCCCCCCACGTCGTGCGCTCACCTTTCCGTGCATGAGGAGGCGCAGGGTGAGCGTGACTCCCATGGCTCCGTCTCCAAACTCCTGCTCACAGCTCATGGTGGTGGTGGTGTGGTGGGTGGAGGTCTCTGCTGCTGGGAGACGCATGAAGGTCCGAGGCCCCGGGGCGTATGGAGGGGTCCAGAACGCCACAGAGAACCCGTCTGGAGAACCCAGGGAGGCTGCAGGGGGCGAGCGGGTTTGGGGGTGGGGTCTGCGGCAGTTGGAAAGTACGAGGAGCCGATGTCAGGGGGGTTTTTATCTCTGCTCCTCTCCAATGTCAGGGGGGGCTTTTACTTCTGCTCCTGTCCGATGTCAGGGGGGGCTTTTACCTCTGCTCCTGTCCGATGTCAGGGGGGGCTTTTACCTCTGCTCCTGTCCGATGTCAGGGGGGGCTTTTACCTCTGCTCCTGTCTGATGTCAGGGGGGGCTTTTACCTCTGCTCCTGTCCGATGTCAGGGGGGGCTTTTACCTCTGCTCCTCTCCAATGTCAGGGGGGGCTTTTACCTCTGCTCCTGTCCGATGTACGGGGGCTTTTACCTCTGCTCCTGTCCGATGTACGGGGGGGCTTTTACCTCTGCTCCTGTCCGATGTCCGGGGGGGCTTTTATCGCTGCTCCTGTCCTATGTCAGGGGGGGCTTTTACCTCTGCTCCTGTCCGATGTCAGGGGGGGCTTTTATCGCTGCTCCTGTCCGATGTCAGGGGGGGCTTTTATTGCTGATCCTGTCCGATGTCGGGGGGGGCTTTTATCGCTGATCCTGTCCGATGTCAGGGGGCTTTTACCTCTGCTCCTGTTTCTGTCAACTCTGGAAAAGGAGAAAGAGGAAATGGTGAGATATCCAATCCATTTATGTGATATTTAGTCTCACATTGCCAGACCTTCCTCCACAGCGCTGTGGAGGAAGGTCTGGCTAGTCCACACAGCATTCTAGGATGGGAACAACCAATCACAATCATCTTGGGGGGGCTAAATAGTCTTGGGAAGGCCAAGGTGTGTATATGTGTTTGTGTGTGTGTGCGCATGTTTTTCTGTATGTGTTTTTCTGTGTGTGATTTCTGTGTTTTGTCTGTGTGTGTGTGTTTGTGTCTTTATGTGTCTGTGTGTATGTGTGTGTGTGTGTGTGTGTATATGTGTGTGTGTGTCAAATGCAGAACATATGAATTATTAAAAATCTTTCAGCATGGGGGTTTAAAATCTGGCCAACCCCACTTTGAGTCATACATGAACATGCATGCACAAAACACACACACACACACACACACACACACACACACACACACACACACACACACACACACACACACACACACACACACACACACACACACTCTTAGCATCCCTGTGGACCTGACCTTGTAGAAATGGACTCGGGGGGAATCAGCCATGAATCAGTCATGCATGAGGTCAGCACCGAAAGCGCATGTGTTTGTGTGTGTGTGTGTGTGTGTGTATATATGTGTGTGTATATGTGTGTGTGTGTGTTAATCATGTGACAGGGGCCACAATCTCTCCAGTTGCTTTATAGGGGACTCATCCGTCAAAATAAGCTGTCCATCACAAAGTCCATTTCTGAAGTTACGACTGGTTCAACACGCAGCCCCCCCCCCAAGTTTTATGCCCCTGTATTTTAACATAGGGGGGTGTATACTTATGCCCCCTGTATTTTAACATAGGGGGTGTATACTTATGCCCCCTGTATTTTAACATAGGGGGGTGTATACTTATGCCCCCTGTATTTTAACATAGGGGGTGTATACTTATGCCCCCTGTATTTTAACATAGGGGGGTGTATACTTTTGCCCCCTGTATTGTAACATAGGGGGGTGTATACTTTTGCCCCCTGTATTTTAACATAGGGGTGTATACTTATGCCCTGTATTTTAACATAGGGGGTGTATACTTATGCCCCCGTATTTTAACATAGGGGGTGTATACTTATGCCCCTGTATTTTAACATAGGGGGTGTATACTTATGCCCTGTATTTTAACATAGGGGTGTATACTTATGCCCCTGTATTTTAACATAGGGGGTGTATACTTATGCCCCTGTATTTTAACATAGGGGGTGTATACTTATGCCCCTGTATTTTAACATAGGGGGTGTATACTTATGCCCCTGTATTTTAACATAGGGGGGTGTATACTTATGCCCCTGTATTTTAACATAGGGGGGTGTATACTTATGCCCCTGTATTTTAACATAGGGGGTGTATACTTATGCCCCTGTATTTTAACATAGGGTGTATACTTATGCCCCTGTATTTTAACATAGGGGGTGTATACTTATGCCCCTGTATTTTAACATAGGGGGTGTATACTTATGCCCCTGTATTTTAACATAGGGGGGTGTATACTTATGCCCCTGTATTTTAACATAGGGGGGTGTATACTTATGCCCCTGTATTTTAACATAGGGGGGTGTATACTTATGCCCCTGTATTTTAAGGAAGAACATTTATTTAAGTACATTACACACACACACACACACACACACACACACACACACACACACACACACACACACACACACACACACACACACACACACACACACACACACACACACACACACACACACTTCAATAACCAAGAAAACTGGTGTCCTTCAAGGTTGACTTTTCCAAATTTAAAATGTAAAATCAACTTTTTTATTCCTCTTTTTAGTCAACTTCAGCATGACTTCATAGACTTATGAGGACCACTGTAGGACCTGAGCATGTGTGTGTTATCCAGGCCTGTGTGTAGTGTGTAATAACAACAGAGTGTAAATTGTAATTTCCCCATAGGCTAACTATAAAGAGGATAAATTGTTATTATAAATGAAAGATGAGAAAGAGAGGAAGCGAGCAGATTGAGAGATGAAGAGGGAGGAAACACAAAGAGACGGAGGAGAGAACAGAGCGGTCTGAATAGATGTTCACGCCCGTGCCGTAAATCGTGGATTTGATTACCAGGTGGGCCGGCGTGATTGATTCTGCCCGACAACAACTCATTTCTAAAAGCTGATTGGATTAACCGCTGAGCCAACAACTCTTATTTTTTTTTCAAAGCAGATTGGATTAAAAGGGCGGCGGATGATTTAAATCATCTCGCTGGGAAACAGTCAACGGCAATGAATACATAACTGTGTGTGTGTGTGTGTGTGTGTGTGTGTGTGTGTGTGTATCTGTGCGGATGCAAGTGTACGTGTGTGTCTGTGTGTGTACGTATGTACTGTATGTATGCATGCATGTGTGTGTGCGTGTGTGTCTGTGTATGTGTGTGTACTGTATGTATGCATGTGTGTGTGTGCGTATGTGTCTATGTATGTGTGTGTGTGTGTGTGCGTGCGTATGCCTGCGTGCCTATGTGTGTATGTGTGTGTATGTATGTATGCCTGTGTGTGTGTATATCTGTATGCATGTGTGTGTGCGCGCGTGTGCGTATGTGTGTGTATGATGTGTGTATGTGCGTGTGTGTGCGTGTATGTATGCATGTATGCGCGCGTGTGCGTATGTGTGTGTATGATATGTGTATGTGCGTGTGAGTGTGTGTGCGTGTGTATGCATGTGTTGAGTGTGCGTGTGTGTATCTGTATGCGTGTGTGTGCACGCGTGTGCGTATGTGTGTGTATGTGCGTGTGTGCGCGTATGTATGATGTGTGTATGTGCGTGTGTGTGTGTATGTGCGTGTGTGTGTGCGCGTGTGCGTGCATTTTAAAAGCATTCGTTGTACAACTGCTAAAGTAATGTGAACGCTGAGCGAACAACTCATACTCAACTACTTTTGTAAAATGCAGATTGGATTAAAAAGATGATAAATGGTCATCAGCGATGTCAAGGACAACCCGCGGTAATGGAAAAAATACTCTGGGGTGTGTATGTGTGTATGTGTGTGTGTGTGTGTGTCATTTTTCAAATTAAAATGACACACACACACACATAGACACAGTGGTGTCCGCGGTCCGGCTTGCTTTTATGAGAGCTTCTGTGTGTGACAAGAAGGAAACATTTGTGTATCTCAGTGACTGATGGTCCAGTATTAAGCACGACAAAAACAAGCCGCAATGTCTGACAACATTATGGGATGGATCCCTACTGAGATAGACCTTTTAGTTAAAAAGTAAAAATCAAGTAAAAATCACCATCACCAAACCCACCAGACTCCATGTAAATAATCACAACTTTTGAAAGGTGGGCGATATGAATGATCTATACACGCTAAAAGTAGTGATTATTTACATGGAGTCTGGTGGAGATATGCTGCTCTATACACACTAAAAGTAGTGATTATTTACATGGAGTCTGGTGGAGATATGCTGCTCTATACACGCTAAAAGTAGTGATTATTAACATGGAGTCTGGTGGAGATATGCTGCTCTATACACACTAAAAGTAGTGATTATTTACATGGAGTCTGGTGGAGATATGCTGCTCTATACACACTAAAAGTAGTGATTATTTACATGGAGTCTGGTGGAGGTATGCTGCTCTATACACGCTAAAAGTAGTGATTATTTACATGGAGTCTGGTGGATATATGCTGCTCTATACACGCTAAAAGTAGTGATTATTTACATGGAGTCTGGT
>JABXJD010000284.1:0-2500 GCA_013375575.1 Percina caprodes | reverse complement strand
AACATGAGGACAACATGAGGACAACATGGGGACAACATGGAGACAACATGAGGACAACATGAGGGAAACATGAAGACAACATGAAGACAACATGAAGACAACATGAGGACAACATGAGGACAACATGAGGACAACATGAAGACAACATGAGGACAACATGAGGACAACATGAGGACAACATGGGGACAACATGAGGACAACATGAGGACAACATGAGGACAACATGGGGACAACATGGAGACAACATGAGGACAACATGAGGGAAACATGAAGACAACATGAAGACAACATGAAGACAACATGAGGACAACATGAGGACAACATGAGGACAACATGAGGACAACATGAGGACAACATGAAGACAACATGAGGACAACATGGGGACAACATGAGGACAACATGAGGACAACATGAGGACAACATGAGGGCAACATGAGGACAACATGAGGACAACATGGGGACAACATGGAGACAACATGAGGACAACATGAGGGAAACATGAAGACAACATGAAGACAACATGAAGACAACATGAGGACAACATGAGGACAACATGAAGACAACATGAGGACAACATGAAGACAACATGAAGACAACATGAAGACAACATTAGGACAACATGGGGACAACATGGGGACAACATGAGGACAACATGAAGACAACATGAAGACAACATGAGGACAACATGAGGACAACATGAAGACAACATGAAGACAACATGAGGACAACATGAAGACAACATGAGGACAACATGGGGACAACATGGGGACAACATGAAGACAACATGAGGACAACATGAGGACAACATGAGGACAACATGAAGACAACATGAGGACAACATGGGGACAACATGGGGACAACATGAAGACAACATGAGAAAGTTGTGTGTATGTTACCGCGATGTCACGACGTCATGATGTCATGTTATGATGTCATGATGTCATGTTATGATGTCATGATGTCATGTTATGATGTCATGTTATGATGTCATGTTATGATGTCATGATATGATGTCATGTTATGATGTCATGATGTCATGTTATGATGTCATGTTATGATGTCATGATGTTATGATGTAATGTTATGTTATGATGTCATGTTATGATGTCATGTTATGATGTCATGATGTTATGATGTCATGATGTCTTTTTAAGACGCGGTGGAACAGAAGAGTTTCCTCGTGTCTTCTCCCTCATGAACCCTTCACGTTGTCAAATGAATCCAAAAACATGAATGTGTCAACACACCCCCACTCTCTCTCTCTCTCCCTCTCTCTCTCTCTCTCTCTCTCTCTCTGTCTTCTCTCCCTCTCTGTCTCTCTCTGTCTCTCTCTCTGTCTTTCTCTCTCTCTCTCTCTCTCTGCTCTCTCTGTCTCTCTCTGTCTCTCTCTCTCTCTTGTCTCTCTCTGTCTCTCTCTCTCTCTCTCTCTCTCTCTCTGTCTCTCTCTCTCTGTCTCTTGTTCTCTCTCTCTCTCTCTGTCTCTCTCTCTCTCTCTCTCTCTCTCTCTCTCTGTCTTCTCTCCCTTTCTCTCCCTCTCTCTTTCTCTGTCTCTCTCTCTCTCTCTCTCTCTCTCTCTCTGTCTCTCTCCTCTGTCTCCTCTCTCTCTCTCTCTCTTGTCTTTCTCTCTCTCTGTCTCTCTCTCTCTGCTCTCTCCCTTCTCTCTCTCTTCTCTTCTCTCTCTCTCTCTCTCTTCTCTCTCTCTCTCTCTCTGTCTCTCTCTCTGTCTCTCTCTGTCTCTCTCTCTGTCTCTCTCTCTGTCTCTCTCTCTCTCTGTCTCTCTCTCTCTCTCTCCTCTTCTCTCTCTCTCTCTCTCCTCTCTGTCTCTCTCTCTCTGTCTCTCTGTCTCTCTCTCTCTCTCTCTGCTCTCTCTCTCTCTGTCTCTTCTCTCTCTCTGTCTCTCCCTTTCTCTCCTCTCTCTCTGTCTCTCTCTGTCTCTCTCTTCTCTCTCTCTCTCTCTCTCTCTGTCTCTCTCTCTGTCTCTCTGTCTCTTCCTCTCTCTCTCTCTTCTGTCTCTCTCTTCTCTCTCTCTCTCTCTCTGTCCTCTCCCTTTCTCTCTCTCTCTCTCTCTCTCTCTCTCTCTCTCTCTCTCTCTCTTCTCTCTCCATCTGTTTTCCTCTTTCTCATTACCGCCTCCCTGTCCTGTCTCTCCGTATGGAAATCTGCGCTCATTCAGCCTGTATTTGAGTCTCATGTGTGTGTGCATGTGTGCGTGTGCGTGTGTGTGTCTCTCTATGTGTGTGTGTGGCTCTGTCTCTATGTGTGTGTGTGTCTGTCTCTGTGTGTGTGCGTGTGTGTGTGTGTGTGTGTCTGTCTCTATGTGTGTGTGTGTGTGTCTGTCTCTCTCTATGTGTGTGTGTGTGTGTCTGTCTCTATGTGTGTGTGTGTGTCTGTCTCTATGTGTGTGTCTCTGTCTCTGTGTGTGTGTGCGTATGGAAATCACTCAGCCTGTATTTGCTCTGTTTGCCTCTTCAGCTCGAGAGCCTCATCTCTTCAGTGTGTG
>JABXJD010001769.1:70000-74014 GCA_013375575.1 Percina caprodes | reverse complement strand
AAATGAGAACAGAAAGTTCCACTCACCTCGTACCTGCTGGCGGATTTCCTTGGTTAGGTCCATCCATGTCTGATCGAGAATATGAGGGATTGATATCATCAAACACTGTTTAGTGTAACAAGTCCACAGGTTGATCTCATCTCATCTAATCCCATCTAATATCATCTAATCTAACCATTGATGACATAAAATACGTAGAAAGAGTCTTAATCAATTGCTGAGGTTGGGATGTTAATGTTGTAATCCTAGCTAACAACTCATTATAAATCCAGCTGACCTTCATGGTGGTTGTCTCCGTGACGATCAGGCCGTAGTAGTCTTTCTCCAGCAGGTTGAGGTGGTCACACACCTTCAGGAACAGCTCCTGGCCTTTGGCATGTTTCTGACATACAGAAAACAAGACACATTAAACACCAGTAACGCTGAAAAGTGTGTTACACACTCTCTGGTCCCCCTTTTGAACAGGGGAACCACCACCCTGGCACTGTCCCAGACTTCCAAGAAATGGCGTGTCATCCAAGACAGCCCCTCCACTCCCAGAGCTTTTAGCATTACTGGACGGAACTCAGAGTTGTTTGACTACCTCAGTGACTTCCACCAGGGAAATTGCTGACAATCCCCCATCATCCTGGAGCTCAGCTCAACCATAGAGGGCGTGTTAGTTGGATTCAGGAGTTATTCAAAGTGCTCCTTCCACTACCTAATTACCACCTCGGTTGAAGTCAATAGTGTCCCATCCTTGTATACAGCTTAGATGGTTCCCCCGACGGTTTACCAGAAGCACCTTGGTGCCAACTAAGGTTGATGAGGGTTAATGAAGACACTAAGTACAACCTTTTTGAACCATGTGCCCGGCACACAGACCCTTTTTTCTGCCGTCAAACTAGCAAAAGTGGATTTGGACACGACCTAAACGCACCTGCGCCATGCGCTTTATGCCATGCGCTTAGAACGTTAAAATAGGACCCTAGGTGCTTTATAATGTGTATATGACCACATTTATGACATGCTGATACTTTTGTTATATCAAAATAAAATCATTTAACCAGATGAAATGCAATTTTGTGTGCATAATGTCTGAAAGAATAAAAAACAAAGCGCTCTTACATCCAGCTCACACTGGTAGAGTGTGTCGTCCAGCAGCGTGACAGTGATCTGCATGCTCTTGGCTTGGCGTGGAGCTCTGGGAGCTTGGGCCTCGTCCTCGGCCATCTTCTCGCCCTCCTCCTCTCTCTCACCGCCACACTCTTTCTCCTCCTCGTGCTCCTTGACCTCCTTCTCCAGGGCAGCTTCGTCTCCTTTCTCCGTGGTGTTGTCTTTGTCCTTTTCACCCTCCTCCTCCTCAGCTTCTTTCTTCTCTACCTGCACAGCCTGACAGAGACACTGTGATTATGATGCAGCGTACGCTAATGATGTATCCTTGCGGCAGATTTAGTCTTATACTGTATTTTTAGATATATTTAGAATTAGACTCTATGTTACCATTAAAGACATCAATCTCTTTACTGTCAGGTATACATTCAGTTAAATACATACTTTTGTTAAACAGGCATTTGATTGACCTGTCCGCACCTTATAATTGTAATTGTGCAGTGTTTTAATATGAATCATAATGTATGTTTTATTTAAGCACTTTTTGTATCTGTGAAAATAACTATAAATACATTTTACTTACTTACTTACATACTGTTTGTACTTTTCCTTTTAACAATGGTTGTTAAGTGATTATGGACAGTAGAGATCACATAGAAACATTGATCCTGCCGCTCTTACACATTCATCAATTGATGCCTGAATTACATCCATGACTGTTTGGAACTATTTTGGAAATAATGCTCTTATTAAATAAATATTAAGGTTTCTAAGCCTTAAGACAATTGGCCAATTGTTGTCCAGTTACTTCTGTTGGATGATCCAACGGACGGCTGGGACAAAGGTTTCTGCTCAGACTCAGAGTTGTCACTTGTTATACAGATCAGGGGAGAGAGACGTTACAGCAGCACACTGCACCTTCGGTTCACTTTTAAATAGTTTTTGTTTTGTTTTTAATTTTAATGGACTTTGTGTCTCTTGTTTTGGGGGGGAATATGATTATGAAATGACCCTTTAAGATTCACCACTCTCTCTTTCTCTTGTCTGAATCAAACTATGCGATCCTCTCTGTCTTTATTTAACAGATAGAGATGTGCTGCGGACACAGACAGACAGACAGACAGACAGACAGACAGACCTGAGGCTCGGCGCTGCTGACTGAGTGCTGGTCCAGCGCTGGCTCTCCCTCCGTCCTCAGCTCAGGTTCGGGGTCGGCGATGGGGGCTTTAGCTTCTTCTTCTACTTCCTTGTCGTCCTTGTCTCCCGCCTCGCTGTCACACTGCGAGCGCCTCTTCAGGAAGGAGGAGAAGAGGCGGGAGAGGCCGCGGCCGGCAGAGTGGCGGTTCCGAGGCCGAAACGGCTGCTCCTCCGGGGAGGGCGGCCCAGCGTCCTGGCCCGCTTCCTCCTGCGGCGTCGGCTTCTTCTGATGACTCTCGGCCTCGTCTGTTGTCATGGCAACAGCTGTGGAGACACAGGACAAAATCAAGTTACAAACCAGAAGCAGCACTGTATATATGCTAATCAGATCAGACAAGCCAAGACTTTGACTGTTACACCCCCATCTTAGAGCCCAAACTATGATGCTGATTCTAACGGGAAAAGCAATAGTCAACTGCAGAAAACTGGACGTTAGAGCACATTTGTAACTTAACTGTGAGTCAGCAAGTTTTAATATTTTAATTTTATGCTTAACTTACTTACATTTGGAGACTTTTAGTGTCTTCTAAATCGCTCGACACATGGATAGGAGAAACCTGGAATGTTTTTTTGGGTTCAGTATCTAAAACAAAGCTCAACCCTCCAATCAATCAATCAATCAATCAATCAATCAATCAATCAATCAATGTATGTGTCACATGACAATTCCAGTCCAGGAGAAATAGTAAAAATAACTAAAATAGCATAAATGAAGCATGAAGTGTTGGCAGGTAGGCAGCAGACACCTTCTGATTAAGCCCAGCTGGCCAGAAATACTTAGTGAATGTAGGGAGATGGTAAGAAAACCTTGTATTAGTTAGGATTTTATTATTAATTATTATTATTATTATTATTATTATTATTATTATTATTATCATCAATGAGCATGCAATTTGTTCTTCATTAGACTCTTCCACTATTGTGACTGATTTCATTTAATTATCACATGCCTTTTGAGTCTTTGCACAGGTGGAAAGACTATAACATTGTGTGTGTGTGTGTGTGTGTGTGTGTGTGTGTGTGTGTGTGTGTGTGTGTGTGTGTATCTGATCGTATTGACCTGTATTCCATCATGGCCCGATCAGCGTCACGACTGCTCCTATTCAGAGTCCAGGCGTGAGCACACTCACAAATCCTTAATCTGCAGCAGCTGACAGTTACAGCTAAGAGTATGCGATATTTACTTTGTGGAGAGATGCGCCGATCAATTTAGAGCCCGCACATTTCATAGGGCCAGTTGCCGGTTACACTTGCACAGTTCAATAGCGTGAGTGAAGAGGGACATAGAGACAGTGGGAGGGAAGTGGGAGATAGAGACAGTGTGAGGGAAGAGGGGGATAGAGACAGTGTGAGGGAAGAGGGGGATAGAGACAGTGTGAGTGAAGAGGGGGATAGAGACAGTGTGAGTGAAGAGGAGACAAAGACAGCAAAAGAAGTGAAAAAGGACAGAGTGAACTGCGAAGCGAGTGTTTGGAGCAAAAGGAAAGAGACAGAAAAGTAAAATCATGAGCGTGGAAGTACTTTGGCTTTAATTTAATCTAATTTAATTTAATGGGGGTGGCAGTAGCTCAGTCCGTAGGGAGTTGGGTTGGGAACCAGAGGGTCGCTGGTTCAGGTCCACATACGGACCAAAGTATGGTGGTGGACTGATAGCTGGAGAGGTGCCAGTTCACCTCCTGGGCACTGCCAAGGTGCTCTTGAGCAAGGCACCTAACCCCCAACTGC